>JAJJMA010221313.1:0-14875 GCA_023529015.1 Papaver nudicaule | reverse complement strand
TCTGATTTCTCATCTTGACTCCAAATTCGTTTTACAATCCAATGTTCCTTAGTGATAAAAAAAAAAGGAACTAAAATTTGTGACCCAAAATTTGCGCTTAGCAAATTTCTCACTTTGACCAAAAAAAAATTGTTGACCGAATCTTGTTATTTTGGCCAAGAAATTGTTCACGGAGTATTAATGTACTATTCGGCCCAAGCATACCACTAAGTAGGGGTGTGAATGGGTCATATCAGGGCCGGATAGTATATTACCACAATGCAATAAAGCCAGTTTCTAGTTTTTATAGAACTAGAAATCAAACACTTTGTGTAAGGAATTGATTACCATTGCTAGGTATCGAATTCCTATGCTAGGAATCGATCTCTTCTTGTAGGAGTCGGTCTCCAGAAAGCTAGGATCGAATACCATTGGCTAGGTATCGATTTCCAGAGCTAGCGTTCGATTTCTTTTATTGGGAATCAATCCACTATAGCTTGGATCGATTACCATATGGTGCATTCGATTTCCTTTAAGTTAGGAATCAATTTCTTCTTCTAGAAATCGATCTCCTAATGGTAGAGATCGAACACCAAAGCCAGAAATCGATTTACCCAAGTTGGAATGTATTGCACTTGTTTGTAATCAATCCACTTCAGTTGGGAATCGATTTTACTAATGTGTAATCAATCTTCTTAGGTAGTATTCGATTTACCCAACAAAAAATCAATCTCCATAACAAGGAATCGATCCCTCTATACTGAAATCGATCTCCTTGTCTACAATTCATTTCTTGCTCTTGCAAATCAATTGTGAAGGCTATTCATCAATCATACTATGTGCTTCAAAGATCAAATTCTTGAAAGTATGATTTTGGTTCAATATGGTCATGAACTTGTACATTCACGTAAGAGTTCATTATATGACACAACAAGGCATTACATTCGAATTGCGGCAATGTTTTATTGCTTATCTAAATTCGAATTGGTCCATTCCTTCCACTTAGATGATTTCGTTCTTATCTTTTGGAATCTAGGAACAAGTTAGCGACAACATTTAAAGCTTGTGTTGTCATTATGCTAACTTTGGAAGAAGTACTTGATAAATGACATTCTTATGTCATTAGGAAAATCCGGTTTTGTCCCAGAAACCGAATGCCTTCTAGAACTGGTTCTATGGAAGGTTCTAGAGTAAGTATCAAGTTAATTCAATACTGCTATAAATGAAACCATGTTCTCATTTATTGTTTTAAGCATTTGAAGTCAAAGGAATTAAAGTCCGCATTAAATGTCATTAATGCAGAATTGAATGCTCATTCAATTCTCATTAATCTTTCAGAGTATTCCTGTGGCAAAATATGCCCTTGGTCGAAACACTATATAAAGGAGATGCATTTCCTCCTTCAAGTTTTGCCCTTCTAGCATTTCTTCTTAGCTAGAATATCAACTAGAGTTCTTCGACTTTATCTCGTTGTTAACAAGTTGAGTTTGGAAAGTCTTCCAACTGGATCAGAAGCCTAGGAGCTATCATATAGATAGTAATCCAACCATTTCCATATCTACATAAAACACCTTATTTATTCTATGTCAATGCTCTTCTGATATCATTGACACTCAAGGTTGTGTTGTAGAATTACTGGATTAGATTTCTATCAACCTGGATTTGTAAGCGAAACGCTGATTTCGTGTGCCAAACCGATAGACTCTAGAAGTGGAATCAAGTTATTTATTTGGATTTATTATTATTGCTTAGTTTCTTGATTATTCCTCAAGAACACATTTGCATCCATGAAGACTTGATTATATCTGGACAAGAACAAGGAGTTTATTTGATTAATATCATAGACATAAGAACTTTGTTCATATCAAGGAGTTTATTAATATAAACGGAAGAACCTTGATTGGTATTATAAAGAACCACACATTAAATATTGTGTTATTTGGTTGAATACCATTTTATCGGATCTACAGGTTTGTTCCTTGCCGTATTGATCAACATTTGCCTTTTTGACTTGTATTAATTCCCGCTTGTCTGAATTAATCAGTGCAAACAGAGACTTTGGTAACTCAACCTTAATTCCACAAAGGTTGTACAAAGTTGTCTTATAGGTTGTTGGACAAAAAGGATTTGGTGGTGTAATTGGTACCCTCGCCTTTTCACCGAGTCTTATAGTAGGCTAGTGTATGTAACATCTTAATATAGTGTGATGTTCAAACTGGACCAGTCCCCGGGGATTTTTTATTAGATTGGGGTTTCCTCGTTAACGAAACTATGGTGTCTTGCTTTACTTTATTTGTCGCATTATATTCTTGTTTGATATATTTGAAGTATTGCAAATGGTGTTGATTTTCAACCTAGCTTGAATTCCTGGTTAAGGTATATCCTTCTAGAATCCATATCTCTTAGTACAGACCTTACGTCTGGTCAGTCTGGGAATTCGGTTCTTAAAAGAACAAACAAGACTTGCCCTTGTTGGAATTCAGATATAGGAAAAGATACCGATTTAGCTTCAACTTGTTGTATTGGATCCAATTTACTAAGATCAACCAAGGGATTTATCTATCAAGTTCGTGAACAAAATGTTGGTGGTGCACTTTGGTATTCCCTCCTTGTCAAGCAGTATATAACAATTCACAAACACAAAAACAAAAACAAAACAAACAAATAAAAATGATCCATATGCATTTTGACTTTCAATTTCGTTACAAATTAAGTTTAAAATTTTGAATATTGATAAAGATAAATACTCTTAAATATCGTACAATGTTCCAAATACCATAATACTTGTGATATGAAGTTGACAATCTTAAATGGAAACGTTGCCAAGTTCAATAGTTTGGAAATCCACTTTCGGATAATTTTTGAATGACAATCAAAGATGGAAAAGCCGCCAAATTGAACAATTCGGCAATTGCTTTGTTGGTGACCTTTGAAAAAAAGTGTTAGGCATGTGGTTCAATGTGACACTTTAATAATCCCTTTAGAAACTTAAAAGATTGAAATTA
The DNA here is from genome assembly GCA_023529015.1 of Papaver nudicaule. Classification (NCBI taxonomy): domain Eukaryota; kingdom Viridiplantae; phylum Streptophyta; class Magnoliopsida; order Ranunculales; family Papaveraceae; genus Papaver; species Papaver nudicaule. The sequence goes on along the minus strand of JAJJMA010221313.1, from coordinate 11,891 downwards.
TATATGTGTCCCCATTTAATTTTTGCCTGACTCACATGCGCCAGTTTCCTTCATAGTATTACCTTCGTCCCAAGATAAATGAAAGACTCACTTTTTTTTCTTCTAGGATGTGACGGATTGAGTACTAGATTGATTGATTTCAATTTCCATTAATTACTGGAATATCATAATATTGTTTTGATTTAATCAAACTTTTAGGCTAAAATAAAAAGGTAAAAAGTCCATTCTTTCTATGACAGAAAGAGCATATCTTAGTGTCTCTATCTTAATTGATGACATAGGTAGATAAAGAAGCTGAAGGGAATATTCTAGATGAATTTCAAGAAAACAGTTTGTAAATGTTGCTGAAGCTGCTTTCTAGTTGGCAACAAAACTGATTTTACACAACATTAAATTTTAAATTGATTTAGAACTTACTCTTCAATAGTTGATTGGAATGTACACTCAAATAAGAAAGATTCAAAAATAATACTCTCTTTTGAATTCCTACCATCAAATTGACCAATTTCAAGACAATGTCTCTTGGTCTAGTAAGTAGTGAAAATGAGGGAATACCAAGTACAGCTCCAACTTTTGAATTCGTGAACCTAATTGATCATATTACTTGAACGATCTCAAAAATCAATATTCATGTAATAAACCGAGTCGAGTTCTTTGTTCAAGAACTGAATCCTTAACAAGAACAAGTTCCTGTAGATATCAATAAAGATGGATTCACTCAAGGGTTGAATCAAAAAACTTGCAATACTTTAATTATATTGATCAAAGACAATATAATGCGGAAGGTAAAAGTAATACAAGACACTAGAAGTATTTTTAACGAGGATACCTGTTATAGCATGGCTCGGTCAACCTCACTAAGTGTTGGTATGTCAATCTTAGTATCAAATTTAGTGATCAAAACTCAACCGCTTAAAACACACATTAGGTAAAGACTTCATTAAGTTAGATTTAGGTTGTGAAAGATGTTGGATGGATTTAGAGACACTACATGAAGAGTCAAAGAAGATCGAGCATCAAACGAGGATATTCAGCTTCGCATTTAAGAGGTTAGTGAATCTAAATAACGCGATTCCATTATCTTTTACACTTGTTCTTAAGAGATAACTCCACGATATTGCTTGCGGTATTCACTGTTGTAGTTATGACATTATATATTGCTTAGATCTTTATTTTCTTTTCAGTCTCTAAGTGATATAAGGTTTTTCCTAAAACCTGCGAGTTGGATAATAGCAGTCTATATGATGTTGTCTCTGTAGTATGACGAGATTAAATCCATCATAGTATTGTGTCTCGACTTACCTTGTCTGACTCTGTCGGATTGTTAGTACGCATTCTTATGTACTAAAGTAATCGAGATCGTGACTCACACTTATGTTGTGTAGACTCGACATACTATATGCTTGTTTGGATCTGCTTTCTAGAGTTCGAAATCATACATTTGATTTTGGACACATAACGATCTAGAATGCCATATTTACTTCTAGATTTCGAAACCATATTCCTTGTTTTCTTTCTTATGGACTTTAAAGTTCGAAACCATAATTTGGTTTTAAGTCCATGAGATATTGTGTCCGAAACTTAAATCTAAGTGTTGACCATAAAAAAAACTTGAGTTCGAAATTTACGTTTGTTGGTTAACAATTACTTGAGAATCAAGACCAATGTGTCTTGACCATGTGAGTTCTAAAGGTCTATAATAAAGACTTGGGCTTTCTAAAGGTTTATGTGAACCGGGAAGATCACCTGTGCGTCAAGGACAAAAAGGAGTGATGTTGAAACGTTGATCGACCACATGGACTCTCAATTTCGACACCAAACATCTATTGAGAATTTAATATGTGTTTTTTGTTTTGAAACCTCAATGCGGTTTTGTTGAACATTAAATCTAAAGTTCGAAATCAAGTATTGATTTCACTATATGGAATCTAGATTTGGAAACCTTAATTTGGTTTATTCATATGTACTCTAGAATCGGAAACCTAACTTTGGTTTCTGCTGAACAAGATGTATAGTTCGAAACCTAAATATGGTTATCTAACGTATTTCGAAGTTCAAACTCTATCATTTTGATTTGTGCTTCAACGAATTATTGTGTTTGGTATTTTTAGTTTGAAGTAGCTCATTTTCAATGTACAACTAAGTTTGTTTGAGTCATCATTAGAAATATGGTTCGTCGCTCTAGTTAGTTGAGACATGATTTCTAATCAATATTGTATGTGATTAAATCGTCATGATTATATACTACATGATCAAACCCCCGATTGAGTATTTTACTAGTGTTTGATGTGAGTCTCGGATATCATTAAAGTAATCATCTACATTGGAATCGTGAATTCATGAGGAACAACATTGCTATTACTCGGAGAATCATACATGGTACTTTCCAGGGTATATCTATATTGTATGATTCAGAATGTCCTTGAACCTACGTGTTCACTTAAGCTTAACACACAAGGATTGTCTATGTGTGCGATGATATGTTGTTCTAACGCTAGCCACATTGGACCTGATCCCACTTCCACCTAAGATCGATCTGGCCCGTCCAGCAATGCTTAGGAAGTGATGTCGACATTATCAAAGCTGATGACGACATTTGGAAGTAATAATACCATAAGATGATTTTCAAATCCAAGGACACGGATTTCGAATTGAACTCTATCCCAGGGAGTATATTTAGTAAGCGCCATATTTCGAATTAATGAAATATCTAAATATATCTTATTGAGTATTATTTTCTTCGAAGAGAGGGGATCCACTAACACTCTTATCCTCACACTATCTCACGCTTCCGGCTCTATTTTTTTGATAAAACCTAAACGACATTGGATATGAAACTGAGTTTTTGTGGGTATGTTCCTCTTATAAAGTTATATATTTCCACAAGAAATGAACACATTCTGAATCGTATAACATCCCCATTCACTTCTTTGAAAACCATTCGTATCAACGGACTTTTAACGTTTGAAATTAAGATTGATAGATAGTAAGGTTAGATATCTTCAAATGCGATCATTTTTGGTAACAACGTAGAGATTTATAATAGGAACTCACCTATAAAATATCAACTTCAAATCCGACATGGTTTGGATTTTTTCGAAAAAATAGAGCCGAAAGTGTAAGATAATGTGAGAATAGAAGTGTGAGTGGATCCCCTCTCTTCTTTGAATGCTTTAGGCCAAACATTTAATAAATATCTTTTGTTAAATGTAGAAATGCCAAAGTATTAGATTTCATTAAATGCAATGAATCTATATGAGGAATTTCAGAATTAATAGAAACGTGCTTTAAAGAATTTCCGAAATTGCTTTGCCTCATTTCAAAGCTAAGCCTTGGTCATATAAATAGGAGTTGGTATCGCTCCTAAAAGATTTGTCCCTCTACCAAGTTTCATTCTTCTGAAAAGTAAGCTTGTGATACCCGCTATGCTCTCTGTCTGGATTAGTGTGAAAGTTTTCTCTTGGGGATCGAGAATCCTAGAAGTACCTCTTTAGGGAAACGAGTTTATGTTTACTAGTCTTCTTTGTACTTGTGTTATGTTCTATCTCGTCTATCAAAGTCTTACGATCTTGTTTATTCTAAGGTCCTTCTCTTCTGATATAAGGCCACTCAAGATCGTAGTGATTAGGACATCTCTTTATTTATTGTCCTTGATTTGTAAGCAAGTTGCTTTCGGTTTGTGTGCCAAACGAATAGATATCGAGTGGAATCAAAATCGTTATTTTGGATTGTTTTGGTTTGCAGCTGGTACTTTGTTCATCAAGGTAATCATATTGTACACATCCAAAATTTCTTGATTTCAACTGGAACGACAAGGTTGCTCTTTCGAGAGTTTGGTTTCAAAAAATTGTTTGATATCTTGAGGGGTTTATTACCAAGTAAAATTAAATATCCTCGCTCTTGGTGTAAAACGACTTCAGTGAAATATCTGTTAAGTTACCAAGGATATCATTTAGTGGTTTGACCTACCGCTATTTGGTTGTTGTCCGTAAAGGTTGTAGTCGTACGATTGGAGGTTGGGTAGCGATAGTCTTGATCACGAAGGACTATGGAGAAACTCTTAGGGAATACAATAAAGGACGTCTCTTTCTCTAAGGGAGTACATGTGCGTGATCACCTTGCTGCAGTTGGAGGCGCATGAACACTGAGGGGAAGCTGTGTGACTAATAGTCGTATTAGAATCATATTGTATTAACCAACTAGTCCGAAGTCTGAGAGTAGGTGTGTTGGCGGTTTAAGAGTATTCAAACTGGACTAGGTCCCAGGGTCTTTCTATGAGTTTTTAGTTTCCTCGTTAACAAATTCTTGTATGTACTTTACTTTATTTCCAAATTATAAGTATCGTACTTGTATGTTGACATTGTCTTTCGGTATCTTGTATTGATTCCCGTTGTGTGATTCAATCAGTTACGAAATAGATTTTGTTCTTGAGTTCTTGATTACAAGAACCGTTCAAGGTTTGACTTATAGGTTGCTAAAATAAAAGATTGGTGCTGGGTCCCTCGTCTTTTCAATTGGTATGAGAGCAGGAAAACACCATAAGAATGAAACTTGGTAGAGGGACAAAGCTTTTACGAGCGATACTAACTCCTATTTATATGACCAAGGCTTATCTTTGAAATGAGGCAATCTAATTTCAGAAATTCATTAAAGCACATTTCCACATTAATTCTGAAATTCCTCACATAGACTCATAGCATTTAATGAGATCTAATACTTTGGCATTTTTACATTTAACAAAAGATATTCCATTAAATGTTTGGCCAAAAGCATTCAAAGCAAATAATACTCAATAAGATATATTTGGGTATTTCATTAATTCGAAATATGGTGATTACCAAATATACTCCCTGGGATAAAGTTCAATTCGAAATCAGTGTCCTTGGATTCGAAAATCATCTAAGGGTATTATTTCTTCCAATTGTCGTCATTAACTTTGATAATATCGACATCACTTGCTAGGCATTGCTGGACGAGCCAGATCGATCCTAGGTGGAAGTGGGATCAAGTTCAATGTGGCTAACGTTCCGCACGACGTATCATCGCAGACATGGACAAGCCTTGTGTGTTATGCTTAAGTGAACACGTAGGTTCAACGATATTATGAATCATACAATATAGATATACCATGGAAAATATCGTGTATGATTCTTCGAGTAATAACTTGTTCCTCATGAATTCATGATTCCAAAGTAGATAATCACTTTAATGATATCCGAGAATTCACATCAAACATCAAAAGAATATTCAATCGGGTGTCTGATCATGAAGTCTATAAATACGACGATTTAATCACTTACAATATTGATCAGAAATCATGTATCAACTAACTAGAACGACAAACCATATTTCTAATGATGACTCAAACAAACTTAGTTGTAGATTGAAGATGAACAAATTCAAACTTCAAACTGAGAATATCAAACTCATTAATTCGTTGAAGCACAAATCAAAATGATAGAGTTTGAACTTCGACGTTTTTTGAGACAACCAATATTTAGGTTTCAAACTCTACATCTTGTTCATCAGAAACCAAAGTTAGGTTTCAGATTTTAGAGTTCATATGACTGAAACCAAATTAAGGTTTTCAAATCTAGATTCCATATAGCGAAATCAAAACTGATTTCGAACTTAAAATTTTTGTTTTGACAAAACCACATTAAGGTTTCGAAACAAGAAACTCATATTATATTCATAACAAATGTTTGGTGTCGAACTTGAGATTACATGTGGTCAAGAGACGTTTGAGCATCACACTTTTTTGTCCTTGACGCACGGGCTATATTTCCCGGTTCACATAAACCTTTAGGAAATCCCAGAGTCTTTATTATAGACCCTTTAGAACTCACATGGTCAAGACTCATTGGTCTCGATTCTCAAGTCAATTTTAGCCAGCAAACATTGTTTCGAACTCAAGTTTTCTTATGGTCAAAACTTATATTTAAGTTTCAGACTCAATAGCTCATGGACCCAAAACTAAATTAAGGTTTTAATATTAAAGTCAGTTTTACCAAAACCTACATTGAGGTTTCAAACTCTAAAGTCCATAAGAAAGAAAATAGGAATACAGTTTCGAAATCTAAAAGTGATATGACATTCTAGATGTTCATATGTTGAAAATCAAGTGCATGATTCGAACTCTTGAAATCAGAGCCAAACAAAAATATAGTATTCAAACTCAGAAAAGCAGTATGTCGAGTGTGCACAACATAAGTGTGAGTCACGATCTCGATTACTTTAGTACATAGGAGTACGTACTAACAATCCGACAAAGTCAGACAAGGTAAGTCGAGACACAATACTATGATGGATTTAATCTCGTAATACTACAGAGACAACATCACAAGATTGCTATTATCAAACTGGTAGGTTTTAGGAAAAACCTTATATCACATAGAGAAGGAGAAGAAAAGAAAGCTCTAAGTAATATAAAATGTAATAACTATAACAACAATAATGCAAGCGATATCGCGGAGTTATCTCTTAAGACACATTGATCACAAGTGATCAATTCATAACGTAAAGTTCAGGTATTAATTTATGTTTTGTCTTTTGTATCACAAGTTTAAAAGACAATGGAATCGCGTTATTTAGATTCACTAACCTCTTGAATGCGAAGCTGAATATCCTCGTTTGCTCCTCGATCTTCTTCGACTCTTCATATAGTGTCTTTAAATCCCTCCAACATCTATCACAACCTAAAGATAACTTAATGAAGTCTTTACCTAATATGTGTTTCAAGTGGTCGAGTTTGATTACTAAATTTGACAACTAAGCTTGACATACCAACACTTTGTGAGGTTGACCGAGCCATGCTCTAACAAAAGGTTATACCCAAAAGGAAGGTATAGACTTCTATGATACTTTTGAACCACTAGCAAAGCTTGTTACTGTACGCTTACTATTGGCCATTGTTGCCATCAAAGGTTGGTCTCTACACCAGTTTGATGTGCACAATGCATTTTTTCAAGGAGACCTCGATGAAGAAATCTACATGAAAAAATTCCTCCTGGTTTAGCTAGGAAATGAGAGACTAAGGTTTTCAAACTCCAAAAATACTTATATGGACTAAAGAAACCTCTCGTCAATGGTTTGTAAAGTTCTCTTTCGTTCTCGTAGCTAATTCAGAAATCTTTATGTGATAATTATCTCTTCACATATCACAATGGGACAACTTCAATTTATGTCCTCATTAATGTTGATGACATCATTATGAATGGCACAGATGATGCATTCATTAACTCACTTAGTGTTAGGACATTGTCCGGTCAAACCCACTAGCGTTGGTATGTCAAGCTAGTTGTCAGTTTTAAGTGTCAAAACTCAATTCTTGATTTAGCCTACTAGAGTTTAGATTTCGGAATTGGGATATAGACAAAGTAGTAGAGACCTTGAAGACGAAGACTGTGAAGACAAAGAAGACATCAATTATTCTTCATCGACAAAAGGTTAGTAGGAGTTATGACTTTATGGAAATTCTTCTATTCTACTTTCTCTATTCTTTCGAAATATAGTCGACTACTTTAGTAGTGTAATAGCGATTGAGATCGTATTCTTGTCTAACGTGGCCTTGTGTCATGACCAGTGTTTGTTCCCACAAATACTGTGAGTACAAGAATGAATGAGATAGATTCGGTGCCATGTGTCCATTACAATGGTTTGCTTGCAAATCGTTAGTTGGATATGGATGAATCTAAAGGAGTACTCTTGAGCAAAGAGTCCATGGATTACAGCTGAGGACGTATACACGTCTAAGTCCTGGTCAGCCCAGAACTTCCAGCGGAATCCAGATTTGACGAAATCTGACAGGCGCACGGTTCACGAACCGGTTCACAAACCAGAAACTCGGATTTCTTCTGAGTTCCAAAGTGACTGAACATTTTGCGAACTAGGACGCGAACCCAATGTTGGTTACTTTGCTGGTGTCGGATTTAGTGGATATTCTTTCAGAATTTCACTTGGGTCAAACTCTAAACTCCTTTATCTCTTAGATGGACTTGTATATCACATAATATCTTTTGTGGTCCATCTAACGATCCTCAATGAGTCAATAAGATAAGATTATCTCTGGTCTGTTGGATTCTATCTTGAAGTGTTTTTGAGCTAACAAAACACTTGGCAGATAATGATAAAAAGAGTTCCAATTGAGATTAATCTCTATTACTTGGTTATCAAGTTTAGGGTTTCCTTAACTTGTGGGACAAGTAATTGATTGCTTTATTCCAAAGCAACCTATCTTATTGAATGCTATAAATAGAGGTGTCTATGGACAAATACCACAAGCATCAAGCATACATGAAGGTCCTTAGGGAAGGTAGCGTAAACTCTTTTCACTTCGGTGAACGCTTGTTGTGGTATAGTCATCCTCTATAGGTTGCAGCTCCTCTGGGAACTCCCTACGACTATAAAAGACTTCTCTTGAGAGTTGGAAGCACAGGTAGGAGATTGAGACCATATTTGGTTGAAATCGGATTAACCTGTAACCTTGGTAACCTGATCACGTTCTTGTCTATTCCATAGTCCGTCTCTTCTGCTATACGGCTATTCAAGAACTGATACGTTACACACAAGGTTGAAAGGTAGAAACGCACGGCTGCACTCGGTGTTGTAAGACCTAGTTAGCTCCAGTTATACAAGTTTCTTAAGTGATTCTTCGTGTATAACTGAGGTAGAGACAAATTGGGCATAGCTTACTTGGTTTGCTTGTCAGCCCTGATTTGTGAAGTAGATTTCCGTATGACCTGGATTTAATCATCCGAAGGAAGTCAACTTGTGTGTGGTAAACTGATAGAGGACAATTAGACCATACGTCAACAATTAGGTTGCAAAGCCAGTATTGCTGACACAAGCCTTTGACATCGGTCAAAGCAACTCCTAGGCCTGTAAAGGACGTCAGCTGGGGGAATCAAGTGCGTGACGATCTGTGGGGGATAAGGAGTGCGACAGTATCCAATTCGCTTGGAGGGCTGGAGTTGGTCTCTGCTACATCCCAGACCGAAGTCTTATAGTAGGCTAGCGTTTGTAGTCAGTTTTCACTGGGCAGTGTTCAATCTGGACGAGGTCCCGAGGTTTTTCTGCAAGGCAGTTTCCTCGTTAAAAAAATCTCTGGTGTCTTGTGTGCTTTTACTTTCCGCATTATATCTCTGATTATATAATTAAAGCACCAAGTAGTACGTTATTCAATAACTGTAGAGTTTACTCCAAAGTCCCAACTTTGTTGAGTTGATCCCCAAGATCACAACTCCAGTTATTAGAGTTTGGATATTGATTTTTGAGATCGTCCAAACTTAAACCATAAGACTCACAAGCCCAAACGAAAAGTTGGTTGTATTTCGGTACCCCTCATTTTCCAATCAAGGATCTTGGTCATTTGAAATATTTTCTACGCATAGAGGTTTCTCGCTATAACAAGGGTATCTTTCTCTGACAAAGGAGGTATGTCCTAGACATTCTTAAAGACTCTGGACTCACAGGTGTACGTACCTCATCCTTCCCAATGGACAGTAAGCTTAAGCTCCTTCCCACTGATGGAAAATAATTATTTGATTCAAGTATTTTTCGTCTCCTAATTGGTCGTCTATTGTCTCACGGTCACACGTCCAGAGATTACGTGTGCAGTCAATTACATGAGACAATTCATGCAACATCCTCACATAGCTCATCGTGTTTTACGTTATTTGAAGGGAACCATTGGACATGGTTTATTCTTATCCTCATCAAGTTCTCTCAACTTACAAGCATACACAGATTCATATTGGGCAGGTTTCCCTCTCACTATACGTTCCACAACAAGTTATTTTATTTCAATAGGTGCTAGTCCTATTCTTGGAAATCAAAGAAGCAACCAATTGTTGCTCGTTCTTCAGCTAAAGCCGAGTATCGTGCTCTGGCAAATGTTACTGGTGAACTTCAATGGTCTATTTATATTCTGAAGGAAATGTGCATTCCATGTTCTTTTCCTATCTCTGTTTATTGTGATAATCAAGCAGCAATTCTAATTGCTCAAAATCCGGTTTTCCATGAACGTACAAAGCATATTGAGATTGATTGCTACTTTGTACGTGAAAAATGATGTTTTTACAAAACCACTTAGAACACCACAATTTGGTCGTTTGGTTAGCAAGTTGGGCGTAGCGGCGGCGTATTAACATTTTACCAAAATGTCATGTCGAGTCAGGTGTACATAGACTCATTCAAGTCAGTAGATAAGTTCAGTATTATATCCAATTGTACCAATTTGTTGTAACTAAGTCGGTCCTCCTTTCTTGTAGCTCGAGTATGTTGTATAGAGTCTCTTGTTTTCTATCAGGGACGGAGCTAAAGGTAAGGTAAGGGTGGCCCCCGCCACCCCTAATTATTGCAAATTATGTAAAAATCCTTTAATTTTCTATGTATTTAGAGAAAAATCTAGTAAAAACCCTCCTAAAATGTTTTAATTATAGTTCAGCCCCCCTTAAAAAATATTTCTGGCACCGTCCCTGTTTTCTACCCTTATCATTGTTACTACTTTAGCATTGTATCCACTATAAATATTATGAATGAAATTGATCTCGGCACAATTGTGAGAAAAATAAAACTAGTCTCAGTATTTTCTCAGTTATACCACCATATTCATTTAAGTATCGTTGCATAACTTGATAAGATAAAGAATCCAATACAATTCTTAGCAAAAAACTAAATAAAATAAAATAAAATACAACCCCATGTATTCCATAAGTGGTACTTACGTGAGGTCGAGGGCAACGCACACCTATCGTGTTAAAACATCTCAACAACATAAATAGATGGATAGATGGATGGATCCATCGAATGACAATCTATACCCACCACCATACTTGTAATTGGCAATGTAGGTTCGAGAGTCACGCATCTATTTTCCATTTTAAAGAAATTTATAAACAAAATGACTTAATAATTGGACTAGCTACTTGTAAATAGTTTAGTAGTCTTTGGTAGTGGATTTCATCACCTTATCCTCACAAAATCAAAAACTAATAGTTTCAAAATAAATTCAAATAATAATAGTAATAGCATCAAAATTATGTTCAGAAAAGATAATAGTTTCAAAATTAAGTTTTATTCTTCGAATATACAGTAATCCCCAATTATAGAGTTAACCAAGCATGGAAAAAAGACAATGTACTAAGTTTCTCTTTCGAGGAAAAAGGGTTAATCAAGAAAAGTGGGTAATTAGACTGTGTTGCATATAATAGTAAGAGGGCAACACATTTTCTTTCTCTCAATTAGAACATCCACAATGTTCTAGTGTTAAATGGTATGGTAAAAACTAAATATAGCATACCATTTTAGTATAAAAGCCAATAAACCACAGGGGGAGAGAAGAGTGTTGGATATAATAGGCAGAATTTTAAACATGAGCTTGTAAGCACTTCATTCCCTGTTTGATATGAATAAAGTGCCGGTCTTCCAAAAAAAAAAAAAAAAGAAAAAAAAAAGAATTTCAAACATGAGGAAGGATCCAATGACATGGTTAGAATGACACTATCTTGACATTGTCGCATTATTTTATATTTTTTGTAACACTCAAATGACAACGCTTTTGAAGCTAGTTTTTTGGTGACATGTTTTTCTTACAGAATTCTATATTCCTACTAAAAATGAGCACATTCCGAGATGTATAGCACCACCATCTATCACTTATAATTTTAATCGTTGAATCAAAAAATTAACCAACGGTTAATATTCAAAGTGGTAAATGGTGGTGTCATACATCTCGGAATACGCTAATTTTTTGTAGGAAGGTAGATCTCTGTAAGAAGAACATGCGACCAAAAAATAAACTTCAAATTCGTTGTCGTTTTGAGTGTTATAAGAAAAACGATGAGACAATGTCAATATAATGTCATTCTTACCTTGTCCTCTTCAAACAT
>JAJJMA010221255.1:0-12840 GCA_023529015.1 Papaver nudicaule | reverse complement strand
TTTTTTTTTGCTTTTTGGTTAACTTGGATGGAATATGATCATTTTGTAGACATGTTTTAAAAGTATGATTGTTTTGTAAAACATGTTTAAAAAGTATGACTGTTTTGTAAGGATCCCTTGATTTGCCTGGCCACGTGGCCAGGCAAATCGTGTTTCCCACTACGGTGCAGTAGAAGAATCTAACGGTCGAGAGACTTACCTTCTTCCGAGAATGTGTATCTCGACGTAGAGACAGTGTCTCTCGATGTCGATAAAGTGTCTCTCGACTGTTAGATATTGTGTCTTGCGTCGGTCACACTATCTAGTATAAATACTGGACATTCAACCTCTCCTTCTTCAACCTCTTCTTCGTTCTTCTCTTCTTCTTCGTTCTTCAGTTCTTCTTGGACTTCAGAAGAAAAAAAAAAAGAAAACTGTCATCGACTAAAAAAAGAAGAAATGAAGATGTGGCAAGCAGTAGTACACAACCTCTTAACGACCACAACTGGAATATAAATATTCAAACGGAGTTGAATGCCCATCCCAGACAAACAACAGGCAAATATGCACCGGGTATATCAGAGCAGCACATATCATGCAAACAAACGCGTTTCAATTATACGTCCCTAAGGGGGGGGATTTACTGATTTGAAGACAATGTACACTAGACTGCAGAACCAATAAAAGAAAGGGTCAACCGATATCCATAGAAATCTTTCTACAAAATCGAGCCAAAAAACAACCGACAATAAATAGCGCAGGTGATACTAGAACGTTTTGGCATCCTCGAATACATTTTATTTCAAGGATTTCAAGCGGGTAAGTTATGTTTATTTCGTTTGCTTTTTCATATAGTTTACAAATTTTTTATTAAAATACGCAACCTTAGAAATAGGAAAACTTAGAAATGAAATACGAATTATTGATTAAACAGGAGTTTTAATTTACATAGGAATTACACCCCTCGATTTTTACATGGCGGCGAGAATGAAATTTGAGGGACCCAGCGTTCCTTTTAACCAAGTAAGATGGGAGTGTCAGAGTAATTGGAGAACCTTGCTACCTAGGTTGATGCTGGACATGTAAGGGAATGAAACTACGCGCTCACGGACTATATGTGAAATGCTTAAAGGATTTCTTAGAGTTCGTTTGTTCGGCCGTTGCCGATGAGACTATTAAACCAGACCCAAGTCAGTGGGATGAGATTGAAAGAGTGTTCATTTTATGGGTTCTTGGCTAAGTTTTTTCCAAACGCAAGCACGGTGGTTTTGGTTGGTTGGTTAGAACCGCTTGAGGATTTGAGTGTGGCACCAACATACGACCGGGCCACACCTTGCTTTGCTGAAATATACATTAGTTTGCGTGAGTGCTCGGGAGTCGTCAAAAAGAGCTTCAATGGTTTTGGGAGATAATTGAGGTAAATAGCGTCCTTCTGAATTATTCTAATTGTTTATTTTCTTCTAAATTTTGCAATGTATATACTAAAAGCGCAATGTTTGAACATTAGTTGTGGTGGTATGCAACCTTTGGCGTTGGGGAACCAGAGCTTAATGAACTGGGAAATAGTGAAGCTCATTTTCTCCTCGTTAAAAGGTATGATGCACGACACTGGGAAACAGGGCAAGTTGATGAAGGTCAACGCGCAATGATCGTGCAAAGGGGGCAACAATGTACACGAAAAACCTACAACATTCACCGTGAACCGTATTATATGTATGTCGAGAGGTGGGACGAGCATGGGATTTTGTTGTATGAAAGAAGCTTGACTCGTCACGTGTTATACAGTCCACGGTCAGAAAAAAGTGTTTGGTACTTCGGGGAAAGACTCACTGTTCAACTTCTTGGACGTGAATTTAAACGCATCTCTATCAACCCTTTTGATCAGACAGAGATTTCAGGAGATGATTATATAAGACTGTTGTATAATCCCAACTATCATTGATATGACTACACAACACTATCCAGGGAACCAGTCGACGAGGCATAATACCAAAGCTGGTACAGAATAATATACAAAGAATGTATAGCAATGCAGTCGACACATTTGGGTATAATGGATCTTCCAACATTGGGGAGGTTACCCACTGAAGATGATTTTTTACCTTTGCAACCTCCACCATCAAATCCATACATGTATCCAACGCAAGAAGCTGAGACCGGGCTTATGCCACCGATGAATTGGTGGCTCCATTTGTGGATGATCAATGAGGGGTGTACAACGTGCATATTCCAACAGAAGGCATGGAAACTCCGTACTTTGGGTGAATGTTACACCAGATCAATATAAAGCTAGGTGCAATGAGTTACAACATATGTGTACGCAGCTCCGCCATATGTATCTTGGAGATCAGCATCGACGTTATGGTGAACATCAAGAATGGTTTAATATGAATGCTGGTGATTTGAATGAGAATTTGAATGAGGAATCGAATCAGAGTGATAGAAGAGGTAGTGGAGGTGGTGATGGAAGCGTTGTTGGTGGTAACATAGGTGGTGGTACTGGCTTGGGTGGTAGATCTGGTGGTGGTCGACAAAGTCGACGAAGTGGAACTGGTGGTAGTGGACGAAGTCCTGCAACTCGACAAAGTCCTAGTGTTAGTGCACGAAGTCCTGTTGGTAGTGGACGAAGTCGAGGTTGTAGACCAAGTCTTAGTTGTTTACCACTCGGTCGAAGAAGAAGCCGAGGAAGCACTCCTAATGTGTTGGATGACACGGTGGTGGAGGAAACTCAGCCTCAGGTTGGAGGAGGATTTCAAGACTCTCAAGCCATAGATGCCAGTTACGAACATCGTCTTGGCACTCCAACAGGTGCAACAACAACAACATCGAATGTCTATATTCCCATTCAGGTGAACCCTCAACAAGTAATGTTTAACACCCCTGGTATTGACGTCAATGATTTTATGAATCAATCATTATTTACTCCCAATGTTGTTAGTGATGTTCCTCTTATGCAACCATATGGTGACGATGATGATGCTACGCAACCTCCAGAGGATGCTACGCAATTCGATGTGGATATGGTCAACAATTTTAACTTGAACAATATGACCAACTTAGGGGAGCATCAACATTACGGACAAGACGACTAGGAGAGAACTGTTGTTGTTTGAGAACCCCTTTTCAGTTTATTTGCTGTTATTTTTTTTTGTTTAATTTGTAGACGTCAAAAACTTTTGAGAATGTTGTTTTCAAATTTGATGTTTCCTTCTTTTCATTAACGTTGTTGTTACGTTTCATTAAGTTTTTTTTTAAATGCTACATTGACTTCATTAGAATTGAAATTTCACTAATACAAGTATCTAAAATCCGAATGGCTTAAATTTTGGCAACATCTTAAGGATGTGGAAACAACCAATGAAGTGGAACGGGTTGCCGCTGTTCTGGAGTTCCCATGTCTCTAACGATCTTCTCAACACATCCTCATCTGTCTCAGCAATGGCTCTTTCTCGATGGATTCCCACAGCTACAAAGGCAAAATTTCTTACTTCCATGCTAATCTTACAAAACGATCGACCAACGAGCCAACATAACGTAGTCTAGGGTTCCCGGTCTCTTGTACAAACTTTTCATGAATTGACATCCATAAAGTTTGGTGTCTCAAGTTCACACGAGTAATTGCATCCTGGGTGCAAAAAAACATAATTTCTACATATTTGGGCATCTTCATCTGGGGTAAATCGCTGACGATGAATACTAACACGACGACGACAAAGATCATTTGGAGTCCGGGGCATTTTTTCAAAATTATATGGAAAAGAGGAATTGGTGTGAGTTCAAATGGATTTGAAAGCAAGTATTTATAGAGGTACAAATTGGTGTGAGTTGAAGGCATTTAAGTAACTGTAAGAAATACCGTCGATCGATGGTCATAATCTCGTGGTCGAGATTCATTTTATCGACATCGAGTTTCAAACAGTCTGTCGAGGGAAAGTCTCTCGACCGAGTTTCTCACTAGCGACCGCTAGTGTGTCCATGCAGACCGTCAAACATGCAAATCTGATGGTTTACCTGCTCGTTTTTGGTGTTTGCCCCTTCCATAGTGAGGAAAATAAGGCAAAACTAGTGATTTGCCTTACCCATAGAAAGGGGCCTAATTGGCCCATATGGTAAATACAATACCATTGGTTGAGAAAATATATAGTAACCATTGGATCTCAACCAATGTCTAACATAACCTGACTGTTTTAAGCGCGAGGCCTTTTTTAATAAGGGCGAGGGCTGCTTCAAATATCCCATCCCAATTTATAAGGGGTGCTAAAACTTTGTACAAATACTAAAAAGTCCCTACGCTAATTTTACTACTAATTGTACTACTAATTTAACTACATAACTAATCAAAAAACACCCAAACAAATACCCTCTTCTATATATCCTTATCAACAAACACTCTTCTTCCCTCTATATCATTTCTTACTCTCTAAAATCCATTTTTGAAAAAAATTTAACACATTCAAAATTCGGATTTTGAAGAAGCTTGATTTGTTGATCAACTTACATTGTTGATTAACTTATGTTACAAACAAAGATGGTTGGTCAAACACAATCGAATAATGGTTTATTGGTTTATGTGAGAAGAGGAAGAAGAGGAAGAGTTTCATCAAGATCAAGTGTTGTGGAACAACCCGAGCTTGAAGAACCACAACAACAACAACCCCAACAACCATCCATGGATGAGTCTCCAATTAGGAGGTTAGTTTACTACAAACACTATGATTGGTATGATAAAAGTTCAATTTTTTGTAGTTACAGAAGAAAAATCGTCGAGGTATATCTTAAAACCATGCCGATTGTTCATGTTCTGGGTACTTAAATGGTAGAACTCGTCATGGTCGATCATTATCATGACGACTTAGTAAAACATACCATGCTGTATATTTTTGGTTCATTATGTCGTAGAGGTTATACATAGGTATGTGACAATTTTTCATATTCTGGGTACGAAAATTTGCAACTCGTCATGGTATGTAAACTTAGCATGACGAATTATTTCTAGTATTTCTTGCCATGTATGTTTGATTTATTTGGTCGTAATCGTAAAAGGTTTTATATAGGTATGTGACCATTTTACAATTAGAAAAAGCAAAAATGGTTATACTTTACACTTTCAATAGTCGTCACACTTTGTATACAAAAGCATGACGATTTGTTTGTTATGTGGAAAGTCGTCAGGTTGTTCATCCTTAACGTAACAATATTGATGCATGGTCTTTGTTATGTTATACATCCTTGGAGAGCCGAGTGCTCCACAGAGTGAGCTAGTTCCATTGCCACTCCCACTACTAACTGAGGAAAACGTTGCTGAACATAACTTTGTTTTCATACCATTGTTTTCAACACATAATGTAGTCAATCTTCGACGAAGAAGAGTTGGTGACATGGAACCGTTGCTTCGTTGTTTTTGTTTAACCTGTCTAAGGGTGATACGCCACAACAACATGATTGAGAGATCTGGAGATGTAACCAGATCTGGGTGTGTTATCAATCCTAATGAGTGAACTTAGAAGAATCTTTCCTTAAAGTGTTTTCAATTTCTTTAGTTGTTTAATTACTAAATTGTTAGTTAAACTTTTTATTCCTTAAATTCTATGTAGTTGGTTTGTGTGCTCTCGTACATTCTACTTATTATTATGTTAGTGATGATTTTGTTGCTTCGTCGTACATTCCACCAAATCGTCATAATATTAACCACAACCTTGACAATATCTTTCATGATCATTGTTATTTTGTCTAGCCTCGAAGAGATCAGTCCTCCTCGGTATCCATTTGGTTCAGATGTTGAACCTTAACCCCCACTACCAATGCGCCTTGACCATCCACTTGCGATTGAGACACGACGTCAAATGAATGAACTCATTGATCGACCTCCCCCACGACGATTGCGGGGGGATTATGTTCCTGAATATCTTCCTGCCCCCAGCCGTCGTCAGTATCCAGTAATTCCCTTTTCTTCTGAGCTTTATCATCAAAACCAACCACCAATTCGCGAGGATGATCCACGTGTGATTCATCAACGTCATCTATATACACTACGTCAAGAAAAGCCCCACTATAGATGTTGTTGTATTGAATGTGATAGGGTTGTACGCATCAACATGATTCGCGGCCAAAAGATGGTGGATACGAAGGGACGACGCGTCTTTAATCCTTATGAATGAACTTATGACAACCTTTCCCTATATTTAGTTGTTGAATTGGGTTATTTTGTTTGTTGAATTAGTTAGACTTTTCTATTAAGTTAATCTGGTATGCTACAATTATATTATATATTCATTTGGAGACGTTTGAGGTTTTCATTACGGTGGTAACCATTAAATTATAATGACTGAAACTCTGCACAAAAATCGTCAAAGAATCAGAAACAACCGTGACGAGACCGATGAAATCCTCAGGTTGTGTTTAGAAACCTTGATGATTTTCTGTTACAATGTGAACCTACTTTGTATGAGTTTCATACAAAATCGTTATAGTTTACAACAATAATATGACGATTTAAAGCTGTGTCGTTTCGTTATATCCTATTATCCAGACGATTTGCTGATATAAACAAGATGTCGTCACATACATTGGCAAGCCTTAACGATTTGGTTCCTTGTCATCTCCAATTGAAATTCATAATCAAACTAGCCTAGCTACCATGTAGAATATAAGCGATCAAATTAAGCTTCAAAATAAAACATTTATACCTAGAATCAAACCTTAGTAGTACTCTTTAAATGAAATGCATGCCGATAATAATTGTAAAATACGAAACACACCACTTTCTTAAAAATATGAAACCTTAGTAGCAGTCATAGACTCATAGGTGTGTCTTTGCGTTAGCTTAGGGTTGCCTGATCTTCAAATCCTTATTTGGACTCGATCTTCATATCCTGGTGGAGGTGGGAGTGGGCGAGACATCTAACCCAAGATGGGCATTTTGTCAACCATCTTCATCCAATGCGCAACTATCACTCTGGAAATGGTGCAGGATCATTTGGAAGGGGAACTCCTTCATATCCATATTTGTCGGAGCCCGCAACGAATATTCTTCCCTTATTGAGGATAGCATAACCCTTCATTGCCTTGTCGTGTCCATGTGTTCCACACCCAGCTAAGACCGCCCAAGTTGGGTCATCAAAGATTTCTTTCCAAGTAGGCGAAACCTCTAATGGTTCATCCACATTGTTGACGATTGCGGGAGGATCACGAGACAGGGGTCCCAACATGGGTAACAAACCAATGTTGTTCATCCAATGCGCATCAATCATGCGTTCGGCAAGTCTTTCATCTCGAGGTAGAGCAATTGCAGCATGTCGCTTCCCTTCCTCAATTTGTCAAGAAAAATTGCCATTCCCTCAACACGATATTCCCATCCATATAATTCATTCCCGCCAGAGATCAACCAAGATGGATCAATGACATTAGGTTTTTCTTCATACTCATCTTGATAATCGTTCCCCTTTGGAGCTTGTTCACAAAATCCACTAGGTTGACCTCCATCTTTTGCATAACCACCACTACTGGTACCAATTTCTTGATTGCATATGGACATATTGATCGATAGAGTATGAAGGATTGATTGAGATAAAAGATGAAGAGTTGTAAAATTAGGGTTTGTGCTGAAAATGGAGGAGAGTAAAGATAGAGTCGTTTTTTTTTAGCTTTTAAAGCGAGAAATTAGGGTTGGGTTGTGATCCAACCACAATTAGGACGCTTTAAATACCGACGTCGTCATGGTTATAAACACGTATGTGACGATTCTAAGGATTTTGCCTAAAGTCGTCAGGTAAGGCACTCAAAAGCACGACGATTTTGGTTGTTCCAAGTATCTTTCTCTGCCCTAGTTTTGCCTAAACTCGTCAAGGTTTAACAAGATACCATGGCGATCTCATATATTAAGTCGTCATGTAAGGCACTCAAAAACGCGACGATTTTGGTTGTTCCAAGTATCCCTCTCTGCCCGAGTTTTGCCTAAACTCGTCAAGGTTTAACAAGATACCATGACGATCTCATACATTAAGTCGTCATGTTAGGCACTCAAAACCATGACGATTTTGGTTGTTCCAAATACCCATCTCTGCCCGAGTTTTGCCTTAACTCGTCATGAAAGAGAAAAAAAAGTATGACGACTACGTCTTCAGCCCTCATGGTTCTGTCAATAACCTTGACGATTTTGGTTGTGATCCTTTGAACTTTTGAAGACATTGTACTAAAAAAACGATGTAGTAAAGAAACACTTTAAAAAACGTTATAAATACGTAATACATTGCTAATACATTGCACTCCATAAGTGTGATTTTCACATACAATGTTCAAAATATAGTTGTCCAAACAACTCACGCACTACTTATCAGGAATGTTAATACTACACAGAGCGTTATCGGTTATCGCCCAAAGTTGCAAAGAGAACTCGTAATTCTTCTTCCACTCCAGAGAACTTAAGGTAAAAGTACCTTGGGAATTATGCAGGTGCACCGGTGGTAGCGGACACTTCTCCTTGAGCTTCAACCCTATAAAATGGTGTTTCTTCACAAAAGCCATAACAATTCTTCTATTATGATTCTCCGGTGTGCAAACTGCCTTCGAGGGGATAAATGGCCACAGTGAGGAATTTTCATCCAATATTTATACCCAGCAGTCTTAGCTCCCTTGCGCCCTTTCAAACTAGACATCAACTCCTTGAATTTATGATTTGAATCATCTTATTGCTTTCAAGCATCAAAGAAATATACATTTCCTTGTCCTTTAGTAGTTGAGCGACCATCTTTGTCCTTACATATTCTACTTAGGTCAACCCCATCGCATCCGCCTCATCAAAATGCCCTAACTGTTCACAAGCAACGTGGTAACCATAATGTCCATCCCCATCGACGTTGTTATGTGATATAACGGAATCACTGATGATCCAAGGGATGTCCTCCATATAGTTTTTGTAAATTGTATGAATGGTCCTCAATGGTCTTCCGGTGTTTGCATCCTGGGGGTCACTATTGGTCCAATCTCAATTTCTATTATTTGCATTCCGCTTTGTTGGTTTGACTGTGGAGTGCACAATTCCTCATCACCATACGTTGGAGCACTTCCTACACACGCTGACACTAATGATGTTCCCACTCCTTGAGTTGTTTCTCTAACCTTGGATATAACTTTTTCTTTTGGGTCAGCAGAACTCTCTTGGGTAAGCACCATCTTCTGGCCACTCTTATGCTTCTTCTCCCCCGCTGTGTACTCGGCTTCCACTAACTCTGCTAGGGTGGGGTCTCTCTTAGTACTTTTTTGAAACTTATTTTCGGTTGCGCTGATTGATCTACCAGTGGGTTTTTCTATCTCTGGTTCTTCAGCAGTAGTCAACACCAAATTAAGGGAAAGATAGTGCGTTCACGCAAAACTTGTTTACTCACATGATTCATGGTGGGGTCTGATTCAACTATTTCACGATGCGCATCGGTGTCAACCCAAGGTTGTGTATCGTCGAATGTAGGAGAAGGAATAAATGAGAGTTGCTGCCAAAAGGGATGAATATCCTTAAGCGGAATATAGTCTTCATATTTACCGAGACGATGAAGACACGGAAGTTCTATATCGATCATCGTCTTACATTCACAAACTTGCACTATACCTTGTTCTTCCATCTTTTTAAAAATAACAGGTTGCTCCATCATATAATTTATCGCCCAATGCGATACTCGGAACATAATATAACAAAGCAATCTTTTCTCCTCCTCATTATAATTGGTGCAAAACGTTGTCCTACTCTTTCCCATTTCCTTTTGAATCTTCCACAAATCATGATTACTATACTCATGGATAACTTCTTGTAACGTAACAACCCCATTGTGAATTACATCGAGCATCCTCTTCAACCGACCATGAGCTCCCTCAACCGTACTCGTTGCCTCATTCTTGAAATGAGGATAATCATAGGTCCATGCATAAACAAACCTTTGTTTGTGCTCGGCTAACCACGTATCTATGCAATAATCCACCGCTTTATGATACTTAGGTCTCCATAAATCCTCCCACTTTTTCAAATTTAGATAAAACTTCTCTTTGGTCTTCGAGTGAACCAATTCATCCCAGTCTAACAAATACTCCTTCCATTTCCCTTCCCCCTCCCCAACCCCCCCGTCGTATGCGGCATCTTCTTTCTCTTTCTCCTCCTTCCGTTCATCTTTAGACTGTTTACTCCTTCGTTCATCTTCCTCTTTCGAACGCTCACAACCTGTCTTTCCCTTGGGCTTTTGGAAATGAATCTTTGTTCTTGCTAAGATGTTTTGTTGGATGTGCCAAGTTCAAAGGAAATTTTGTGCATCCGGAAAAACATCCTTTACTGCCCCCATCAATGCAATCTCCCTATCCGTTATTATCACCCCCGGAGATTGACCCTTGTAGATTTTTTTCAATTCGTTTAGTGCCCACTTGTAGTCGTCCCTTGTCTCGCGTTGCATAGAACACCAAGCCACAATAAATGCCAATTTCTCTGATGTTTGACCCACGATGTTCAGTAAAGGCAGATTGTACTTATTGGTTTTGTACGTGCAGTCCATCATCAATATTTGAGGGAAGCACAGAGCTAATTCTATCATCTTGGGATGAGTTAGGAAAACATGTGTTACCTTGTCTTTCATCCCGATCCTTTGATTGTGTTTCTCTGCCAACCAAACCGATTGTTGTATAACCAATCTTCCATCCCATTCCTGCCTTCGTAACATTGCTCTGGCTTTGTAAATTTGGGATAGTGTGGAATGGTTGCCTTTAAACTTCTCTTTAATCACATTCATAATCTTTTGCGGTGAAATTCCTTTCACCTCCCTCACTGTATCAATTTCCGCTTGACTCAACTTTGCAACATAAGCATATCCAACAAGAGAATCAGGTTCCGGATGGTTGTGCCAACCACATGCTATTTTATTCAAAAACCATCTATCGTCACTACCCCTCACCTTATTGAATATCATCTTGAAAGGGCAATCCGTCTTCTTTGAGTTAGTCCTGGACACTTTTCGCTTGGTGGTCTTCCGCTGGTACACATAACCCCTTTTCATGTGACTTACAAATTTGCGTCCATGCTGGCAAATCATATGAACCCAAGTCTTTCCTATATTGTTACTCTTCACAACCACACACATTATTTCTTTTGCTTTCGTTTTAGCCCACTCTATCGCCTATCGCCTCATCCCTACTTTTCCATACCTACATTAACAAAGATGATAAATTTCAAACAAAGGAAAAAATCAAGTGACATGGAAACATGTGCGAAAAAAAACAAAGTTAGCATACCTCATTAGTCATATAAAATTCGGTGGTATCTTCAGTTCTCATTTTGAGGGCTTCTGGTTGATTGTCTACTTCTTCCGCATCCAACAACGGTAACTACATAGCAAGAGGTCGTCAGAAAGACCACAAAAGTCGTCAAGGTTGTCTCTAGTTGCAAGCCAACTTAAGTTTTTTCCAAGGAAATCGTCATGGTTTTCAAAAACATCATGACGATTATGTTGGTTTTTGGGACAGAGTGGATATTTTTGAGACCCCAAAATCGTCACAGTTATAAACACGACCATGACGAGCCGCATTTAATGGCCCACGTAAATTTGCATGCCATTAAATCGTCATGGTTTGAAGTAAAACAGTGACGATTGTTCATCTCTGAGTGTGTTTCAAATACATAGTCGTCATGATGATCAAATATACCTCGACGATTATAAAAATCGTCGAGCTTTTCACACAGAGTATGACGACTCTGGTTTCAAAACATGCATGATTTTGAAGATTTGACGAATTTGACATACAATCACGATATTTTAGGATGCATACCTCGTTGTACATTCACCATTGGGTTGTTCATTTGAGTGTTTTTGAGACTCGTTCAAGTTAAAAGGATCTTCATACCCAAGAGAGTCTTGTTCTTCATTGTATAATCAAGTTTGATCGTGCAACATCTCCATAGCGGCTTTATCTTCTATATTATTGAAACATGATTGATCAACACGACTTAAGAGAAACTCACGATCGTTTTTAGGACTTGAATCACTCATTTTCTATAAAACCCAAGTTTTCCCCCCCTAAACCCTCTTCTGCTCCTTCTTCTCTCTCTAAACAAATAATTCTAATTTCTATTTGTTATCATAATATAACCCTTCACACTAATAATTTTTGCTAATTAAATTGAGTTAACAGCTAATCATATCAGTATTTAAAAAAATATATTTTATATGGGATGATCTTTTTACTTCATTATAACCATATTTTGGTTTAGTGCTCGCCATTGTTAAAAAAGGCCTTGCCCTTAAAATAGCCAGGTAAGATAACTTCAAAAAGTGATGGGATTTTTTTGGGTCACGACCCACGACGCGGTTAAATTGACGGATCTTTTCACTGTTCTTCCATTTTCTTATTCTTGTCGTAGATGTCATTGTCTTCGCTTTAAGTCGAGGTATAACTGCATATAAGAACCTAGCTAGGTTCTGGGATCAGGACTGAGGACCCCCATACCAAGCATTTAATAAATGCACTTGTTGGCAATTCCCATCCTTTTTTTCCAAACTATGAGAAAGAGAAGAAAATTCAATTGTTAGCTTGTGGCATTTGAAGACAAACAAACTAATTTATATTATGAAATGTAATTTGTGCCACTTTTTACAGTTTATTCAAGAAACTATTCTGCAATCATGGAATCATATATCTAGACTTACGTTTGGTTTAAAAAATATATATCTAGATTTACCGAAATTCAATTATCTGGATTGAACTTATTTTTTTTTTTTTCATATTTTTTTTTGATTTTTGTTAAAGGGAGAGCAAAAAATGATCTGAGGAGTGCAAAAATCGTAGTCAACTCATTAACTAGGACCGATTTAATATTTATTGACGAATCGGACA
>JAJJMA010221243.1:0-18954 GCA_023529015.1 Papaver nudicaule | reverse complement strand
ACACACACACAAAGATATAGTAACATCGTTTGTATTCAATCGTGAATAGGTTGCAGAAACAATACCATATGCCCTATTTCCATCGGTCCTGCCTTTCTAGACACTTAACCCTATAACATCATTTTGATACACCAACCCTTATTGAAAACAACCTATGATTATCAGATCTCTCCAAAGCAAAAAAAATAAAAATAAAAAAAATAAACGGGTTCTTTCCTTCAAAAGATATTAAAAGCAACAGCATGCATAATACAAAATGAGATAAAACATGACTGATATTAAATCGAGAATGGGTTAAAGAGATTATACCAGTATAAGAACCAGCCAGAGAAGAGATGAATCCCTGTGAAGAAAACGAGTTAGGAGTAGACTTATGGTTTGAGAAAAAGATAAATCTAGTTTTAATAACCGAATGGAGAATAAAGTAAAACTTAACTTTAAAATGGAGCCAAAACAGGGCGGGAATCATCCCGCTCTCAGAATTTTCGTTTGATTTTCATACCGCCAAAAAAAAATTGGATTAAAATTTGGGGTGATTTTGATCTTCCGAGAAAGTTTCAAGATCTCGTGTAACCAATATGGTTAGTTTCCGCAAATAATTTAGAGAGAATATTGGGTGGTTATCTCCATTAAATTTGGGGAATTTGTTTCCCAGCATATTGATATACACTTCCCTAATATTTCTAACAATTTTCACTAAATTTTGGCAACAAATTAGGAGGATCCATAGGAATTTTGAATTTTTGGTTTGTAACCGCAAGACACCACCTTGTTTGATTCAAAAAAAAAAACCCGCAAGACACCAAATAAAAAGAAAAAAACCGCAAGATATATGAAATGCAGAGACACACAGACATGGCCCAATACTCATGAAGGTGAACATGTCATACATATTGGGCCAGAATCATGCAAGCCCAAGTAGTTCCTGAAAGTCGCAAAAGGGAGCCATCATAGAGGTTTGTGAAATGCGAGAGTTTTATGGGGAAAGAGCTGTCAAACGGTCCACCGGAGTTTGACAGTTCAACTTGGTCGTGTTATCCTGAATCACTTGATCCGTGTACATCGTAGTGTGTTAATGCAGAAGGTCGTCTCACTCAGGACAGAAGTTATAATTTGATCAAGGTTCTTCAGACAAGCATTGGAAGATTTCAAGCAACTTCAAGCATCGCTAGAAGTTGGTTTTCACTTTCAACTCCACAAAATCCACCACTGAAGTGTGTTTCTCTAAACACATTAGATACTTCGGAGCGCCTATGGAGCTACCTCCAACTCCCGCACACCACACTACAAGGATACTGACATGCCAACCAATGCAAAGAACTAGAGAATGCTATTTATATATGTGTGCCTATGAGGTTGGGAGGTTCACAAAAACTTCCGAAACTTAAAAAATCCTTTGTACTGGTTTACAAAATAAAATAAAATGAAATGAATACAAAGCAAGAAAAAAGTAGGTCACAATTTCTGGATAAATCTGATATGAGTGGGGCTCATAAATGTGATAGTCACCCGCTAAAAAATTCGGACTACCTCCACATTGAGTTTTCTAACACAACTAAGTAAAACCATCCAATATTGCTAAATTGTGAAATTTGAGCCATATCGGATAAAACATTGTTTCTTTAGCTTTTTGCATGGTATCTCTAAATAAAAAACAGTCTTTTCAAACAAGAACATTAAATAACATAAGAAAATGTGCACCAAGAAGCAATTTCCAACTCTCAATGGGTATAGTACTTCTGCATCATTTGAAGACTGCTAATTTCATGCACATGCAAGTGCTTTCTTGGATGCTTGGGGTCAGGATTTACTCCAAAGCCTTTCAGTGATACATTCAGCGCCATGTGAGGTACAATGTGAAGGTATGGACGACATAATGCTTCTTCACATCGAGACTTCCAAATAACCAGGTTAGTTTTAGCGTCCAAATCATAACGGCATAGACGTTTGCAATTCAGTGTAATTCGCCACAGCAACACGCTGTTCTTACCAAGTGCAATAGGCACATAATGTATCAGCTGCTCTTCCTTCTTTCCCAATTCAATGCTGCACTGTTTCACCCATTTCCTTCCGCTGCATCTGGTATGTCCTCTAAAACAGTTTCTTTTCTCGAGCAACCACCAACGCAGAGTTATGTCGCCTCTATGCTGGCTCGTATAGTACAAACATAGAGACAGTCCAATTTGGGCTAACCCCAGCCCGTGAATGGGTTTTCCCTTCTTAAAGATCTTGATTGGGGGTGGTGATACTGTTTCGAGTTTCTCAGTTTGCAAATCGAAAGATACAATACATAATTTCCTTCTGTTCTCGAGCCAAAATATACGTCCATGTGCAAATATACCAGACGATTCACGTAGTCTATACTGAAAGTCGTCTTTGTTCCTCCAACCCCTACCATCGCCAAGAGTGTACACTTGGATGACTTTCCCATAGGTTCTCACAACTTTATATTCACCAGTAGGCTGACAGTACCCGAATCCTGCCTTCATTTCATGAAAATGTGGAGAAGGATATGGGTGTTTGGGTACGTGGAGGTACTCACCAGTTGATGGATTCATAATATAAATTGGATCATTACTGTGTGGTATTCCAAAGCATACCAGCCCATTGCATGAGCCAATAATATATGGGCAATTCATTTCTGTACTGCAATATCTTGATCTTAAAACTGGTTCTGGGCCGATGCTACCGACTTGTTCATGGTTGATTTGTTTTGGCATTAAAAATACATGTAGACAGTAAGGCGTAGTGGAGGCCGCAAATAAGAGACCCAATCTGTTTTCACCAATCACTACCTGCCATTCCTTGCACACGGATTTGCAGTCGAGAACACTTTCTGATGTTGGTAGGGAAGACAGGATTTTAGTAATGATTTCCGAGGGGATCCTATTCATGCTTCTGAAGTCCTGCAGTATTACACCGAGACAAATCATCATTTTTCGCTTTACGCAGTTGTCGATGCAGAAATATTTCTAGGGTAATATTAAATGGCTAGTTAACTAGAGACATGCACAAAACAAAAATGGTGAATAAAAATGATGAATAAAGATGGTTGTAGGAAACCGTAGTTGGTTACCTGGATCTTGCGGAGGAATCTTTCAAACGGTGCTCTAAACGTTTTGTATATTTTAAAATCTCTTTCGTTGCTGTTATCGGGGTGTTCTTCGTGCTCGATAAGCATATTATCCAAAAAGTCATCACCTGCCATAACTTACACTGTGTACGTACAACAAAGGTAGGAATATGAGCTCGGATGGATTAAGTTCTAAAAGAAGGTTCACAAAACAATTTGTGTTGAAACTCTTGCAACAATTAAAAAGCAAATTTTAGATGATATGAAATGAACCATTTTTGCTTGATATCAAGAAAAAACCATGGTAAAAAAAGAAATGAATGATTCTACCAAATCATAGCTAAACCTAACAGGGAAAGCACCACATGCAAAAACAGTATCTAAACATATTAGCAAAAGTACCATTGATTCATATAACTTAACCCTAAAACATTATTTTGATACAAGAACCGGATTGAAACAGCCTATATATGATTATCAGTTATTAGTTTAAAAAAAATACAGATTATTTCCCTTAAAATATATTAAAATCAACAACATGTATAATACAACATGATATAAAACATCACTCGTATTGAATCGAGAATGGGTTAAAGAAATAATACCAGTATAAGAACCAGCCTGAGATAAGGGATGAACCACTGTGAAGAAGATGAGTTAGGAGTAGAGTTGAGGTTTCAGAAAAGATAAATTGAGTTTTAAAGTAAAACTGAACTTTAAAAAGGAGCAAAAACAACAGGCGGGAATTATTCCGCTCTTAGAGTTTTCGTTCAACTTTCAACCCACCAAAAAGAAGTTTTTGGTTGAAATTTTGGGGGGTTTTAAATTTCGAATTATTAAGAGAAAGTTTCTGGATCTCGTGTAACCAACAATGGTTAGTGTCCCTAAATAAATTAGAGAGAATATTATATTTGGTGGTTATCTCCATTAAACTTTAGGAATTTTTCCCCAAAATACTATAGATAAAAACTAGGAAAGAAGATGAATTTATAATTTAGTATTTGTGAGAAATTGATTTATAATAAACCAAAAAAATGATGAAGATTTACTAATTATTTCTCCTAAAAAATCTTAGAAAATACTTATATTTGGTTACATTACCAAATTAACATAGAACAGAAATGGAAATTGAAGCTTGAATTTTGGTTATAACAAAACTTGACATGTGTCGCAACACTATTGGGTTGACACATTTGGCACATACAATTTGTGGCACAGACGATACTCGCCCAGATACACACTTCCCTAATGTATTGCGCAGGAAGAAACAATACAACTCTGAATGGGTGTATCAATTTTTTTGATAAGCAGAACAAATTCATTGATGATTAAACAACTACCAAGTTTTGATCTTTTGCTAACACATTACTTGCTAAGGAAGGAAAATTATAAGAGCAATCTAGGAAACACTTAGACCTCCTAACAAACTTAGAGATGCCATCTGCTGCCTGGTTATCATCTCGACTAACAACAGATAACTGACAATAATCAAAAGCAGCACTTAGAGAAAGTATTACATATATGTTTTCCCAATGAACCTAGTTTGGGCCACAAGTTAATGACTGAATAACAAGTGTCCCATTGGGTATATAAGTACTTCCGCATCATTTAAAGACTCCAAACTTCATGCACATGAAAGCTCGTTGTTAGATGCATATCATCACAACAGGTGTCAGGTTTTGCTCCAAGGCCTTCCAATGATACATTCAGCGCCATGTGAGGAACTATGTGAAGGTATGGATCAACTGTATCTTCACGTCTAGACTTCCAGATAACCGGGTAATTTTTTGTTTCCAAATCGTAAAGACAAAGACGTTTGCTCGACATTGAAATTCGCCACAACAGGACGCTGTTCTTACCAAGTGCAATAGGTTCATAATATAACAGGTCCAGTTCCACCCTTCCCAGTTCAATGCTGCACTGTTTCACCCAATTATTTTCCCTGCATTTAGTATTTGCCCTAAAACAGTTTCTTTTCTCGAGAATGGGTGACCACAAACACAGAGTAACGTTGCCTTCATGCTGACTCATATGATATAGACATAAAGACAGTCCAATTTGGACCAGCCCGACAATGGGATGTACATTCCTAGGGATCTTGATTGGGGGTGGTGATACTGTTTCGAATTTCTCAGTTTGCAAATCGAAAGATACAATACGTAATTTCCTTCTGTTTTCGAGCCAAAAAATACGCCCATGTGCAAATATACCAGACGATTCATCTAGTCTGTAGTCAAATTCTTGGTTTCTCCAACCCCGACCATCGCCAAGAGTGTACACTTGGAAATTCCCCATGCCAATGGTTCTCACGACTTTATATTCACCGGTAAACTCACAGTACCCGAAACCTGCCCGACAACAATATATAAAAGGACCTGCAAGTTTGGGGAGGTGGAGGTGCTGACCCGTTGATGGGTTCATAATATAAACTGGATCATGAATACCGTTGTGTGGTATCCCAAAGCATACCAGCCCATTGCATGAGCCAATTAGAGTTGGGCAGGAATTTCTGTGCGATGCCCTGTAATGAGATTCTGTGGCAATGCTGCTGGTTTGGGCATGGTTCATTTGTTTTGGCATTAAAAATACCTGCATATGGTGAGGTACACTAGAGACCGCAAATAAGAGACACAATCTGTGTTTCGCGAGCGCTGCCTGCCATTCCTTGCACACGGATTTGCAGTCGAGAACAGTTTTTGTTGTTGGTAGGGAAGACAGGATTTTACTAGTGATTTCCGAGGGGAGCCTATTCATGTTTCTTGCTCTTTTGTGCAGAGCCTGAGTCTGTTGACAAAATATATATATATATATATATATTTGGTCATACCTCCTTTGAGTTCGATTTAATGATGAAATACACACGCAGGGATGTACGGAAAAACATTTAAAAATATATATATAAACAAAAGAATCTAACCTTGAATTCTGAAAGCTTATGTGTCACGAAATAGTTCCAATGTTGTTTCTTCTGGTTTCTGGGATCCATCAGCTCCAAAATTTTGGTATGCGAAGCTATGTACTTGTTATAAAATTTCCTTTCTGAACTCTTGCAATATTACACCGAGACAATTCATTGTTTATCCTCTTGCGCACTCGTCGGCGCCATAATATTTCTAGGGTAATATTAAATGGCATGTTAGTGCAGGCACAAAACAAAATTGATAAATAAAAATGATGAATAATGATAGTTGTAGGAATCAGTAGTTGCTTGCCTGTATCTCATTCCACATTTTATCCTTTGCCTCCTGGGTCACATACTTCCATTTTAATGCCGGGAGTCCAACTTCTCTCATGACCAGGTCACGGAGGAATCTATTGAATGGTGCTCTACGTTTGGTTAAGATTTTTTTTAAATCAAAATTAGGATCATAGTAAGGTATCTCCTCGTCACCCACCACATCAATTATATTGCCGTCCTTGGGGTATTCTTCTTCTACCTCGATAAGCATATCGTGGAAAATGTCCTCTTCAGCCATAACTTAAACTGTGTACGTACAACAAAGGTAGGAATATGACCATATATTGACTAACTTCTAAAAGAGCGGTAACAAAACAACTTGTGTTTAAATTCTTGCAACAATTAAAAAGCAAATTTTAGAAGTATCAGGTTTATATATATGAAATATATAAGAGAAAAAGTACCATTGATGCATATAACTTAACCCAAGAACATTATTTTGATATACAAGAACCGGATTGAAACAACCTATGATTATTAGTTATTAGTCAAAACAAACATTTGATTTCCTTTAAAACATCACTTGTATTGAATCGAGAAAGGGTTAAAGAGATAATACCAGTATTAGAACCAACCAGAGAAAAGAGATGAACCCTGTGAAGAAGATGAGTTAGAAGTAGACGTTTCAGAAAGGATAAATCGAGTTTTAAAGTAAAACTTAACTTTAAAATGGAGCCAAAACACCAGGCGGGAATCCCGCTCGAGGATTTTTGTTTCATCCCGCCAAAAAGAAGTTTTTGGTTGAAATTTTATACGGTTTTGATCTTCGAATTGTTAAAGAGAAAGTTTCTAGATTTGTGTAACTAACTATGGTTAGTTTCCCTAAATTTAAGTTTCCAGCTATAATAAATCAGAGAGAATATCTCCATTAAATTTTGGCAACTTTTTCCCAAATATCGATATACATGTCTCGAACATAATGTAGCACGAACAAGATAAAAAAGGCATTGGTAAACGTACAGATTCCAGTTTGTAGTATCATTTAGAACAATCAAATTTTATTACACATACAAGCGGTAGTAGATTGAGAAATGAAACAATTTTTAATTACTAGTAATAATGTACTATAAAGGAAGGGTAAAATGAAAAAGAAAACAACTCGGAATAAGTACTCTACTTAATTTCAAACTCACGTTCAAGCCAACAAGGAACAACGCGGCCCACCAGATTTTCCACCAAAAGCCATCAAAGAAACATGGGTCATCATGTGAGGAGTAACCACAATATCTGTCTGGTGGTGAATGTCTCCCCCGATTTCCTCTAAATTTCCGGTGGATGAATGGTAACAGATTAAACGGCGCCTTTTCCACAATAGTATTTTATCATCATCTCCAAAAGCAATCGGCACATACCGTGGACTGGAGTACTCTAGCCACGGTAGTAGTGTGCTCTTCTTGATCTTCCAAGTATTATCCTCGGTCACCAACCAAAAATCTACACGAACTTCTTCCACCGTGTGGTGAGTGTAGTAAACACACAAACGGGGTCCATATAGAATCATCCCAACTCTGGCATTCTCTTCCACGTATAAACCCTCGTCGTGATATGATGGTAGACTAAGATCCCTAAATTCCTCCCTACTCAGATCGAAAGATTGTAATTCCATCTTCTGTGATCGGGAGCACCATTCCAACCAGTAAAGATGGCCCTGTGCATATAAACCGGTTTTACAAAGAAAGCTATACGGGCTGTAACCGGTGTGCCTCCAACTCCTCTTGTCTCCAAGGGTGAACACTTGCACCATGCAATCCTCATGAATACGGAGTACCTTATATTCGTCGGAAGGTTCGCAGTACCCAAAACCCCCTATTACATTTCGGCTGGTGCCAGAAGTTCCCCCAGAAAAATATGTAGGATATCTGCATATTCCAGGGAGGATAAGTTGCTCACCTGTGGCTGGGTTGATGATATAGATAGGATCTTCTGAGCAGTTATGCCGAACATACAGACAGACCAACCCATTACAAGAGTCAACAATTTGAAAAGTATGTTTGCGATCTCCTGTTTCAGGGTCAATCTGTCCAGTTATTAATGTGTGGAAGCTTTCCTCTCTAATATGTTTTGTGTAGAACATTTGTGTACTATCGCCTTCGTCCAACAAAACATGTCGTCCGTTATTTGGAACGACACTGAAAAGAAGCCCAATCCTTTTGTTTCCGAGCATGCTTCTCCATTCTTTGCAAACGGCTTTGCTATCAAAAATTGATTGTGTAGTTGGAAGGCAATCTAAAATCTCGTGGACCAAGTCTTGGGGCAAGATATTCAAGTGTGTGGGCGAGTTATCCATTGTGGTTGCTGGAGAAATGGTACATCACACTGATGGTGGGGTCATATATAGACTTGCAATCCAAAAGGCTTGTT
Organism: Papaver nudicaule; assembly: GCA_023529015.1. NCBI lineage: Eukaryota > Viridiplantae > Streptophyta > Magnoliopsida > Ranunculales > Papaveraceae > Papaver > Papaver nudicaule. Next base: position 10,282 of record JAJJMA010221243.1, on the reverse strand, counting down.
TGACACGACTGTTGGGAAAAGACATGCCTGGCGGATAAAATCAGTTATGCACAGTATGCACGTTCAGTTTGTTTCACACGACTGTTGGGAAAAGACATGCCTGACAGATATGATCAGTGAAGCATTTGCACGTTCAGTTTGTTTCACACGACTGTTGGGAAATATAAGGTGTTGGAAATCTTGCAACAATCAAAGTAGATGTATCAGTAATAATATGTAAACTATCGAATCTCAAAGCAAACCCTAAAAGCTTCTACGAGGACAGAGTCGCCTGTTCAACAAACTGTCCTTAAGACAATAGCTCGCGGGTACACTCAAGAAGAGTGATGCTATACCCCTACAGCGAGGATGTGTCCAGGATAAAACTGCAGATGTGATGAATGTCAGCACAACAATCACCACCCAATCATGAACTTAGCAACATAGGAGGAAGAAGATAAAACCCAAAGAGATAGCCGCTTCTATGTCTATATAAATCAGAGTTTTAAGTCTACTTTTATGGAGAAATACAAAAGAGTTTAAGAAAGGAAAAACACTTATTTTCGTGTAAAACAAGTTTTTTTTTTTTTGGTTTTCATAAAACAGATTTTCTTTCCTTGTAAAACACTGAAATAATAAAAGAAATATTTTGTAAAACTCTAGAAAATATTCTCAATAAATATATGAGCTTGTGTGACATACACGTGCGTCAAGACACAACCAAAGGTAAGTGTCTTCAGCCCGCCCGTGTCCACCCATATATAGATAAGTAGTGACACTTATTATATGGTGGCATCCATCTCTAGTTACCCAGAATGGTACTAAAGATTCATCTTTCATTCACCCATATGAAAATGAGTAAGCATCCATAGAGACCAATAGGTTCTACGATCAATTCACACCAAGACCAAAAACTCAAGTTAATAAAAACTTATTTGAAAACTCATTTTCTCTTTACATAAGGTAGGTCACAAAGAAGTGTCATTTTCCCGTTAAATTATACTAACTACATCCACATTGGGTTTTCTAATACAAAGAAATAAAACCATCCAACAGTAATAATGCTAAATAGTGAACTTTGAGCCATATTGGACAAAGCTAGCATATGCTACCGGAATAAAAATCATCTAAAACATTACTTCTCTAGCTTTCTGCATGGTGTCTCTAAATAAAAAGCTGTCTTTTCAGACCAGAACATTACATATGCTAACAAGGGTGCACAACAAGAAGCAATACTTAAAAAATTTCAACTCTCAATGGGTATGTAAATACTCTTGCATCATTTGAATACTACTAATTTCATGCACCTGGAAGTGCGTTTTTTTATGCATATCTTCACAACATGGGTCGTATTTTTCTCCAAAGCCTTTCAGTGACACATTCAGCGCCATGTGAGGTACTATGTGAAGGTATGGTTCTAGTAGATCTTCATGCCGAGGCTTCCAGATAATCAGGTTAGTTTTAGTGTTCAAATCGTAAAGACAGAGTCTTTTCTTGCTCATCATTGAAATTCGCCACAACAATAAGATATTGTTCTTACCAAGTGCAATTGGTACATAATATAGCAAGTCCGGTTCCTTCTTTCCCAATTCAATGGTGCACAGTTTCACCCAATTGCTTTCCCTACATCTGGCATTTGCTCTCAAACAGTTTCTTTTCTCGAGAATGGGTGACCACAAACAGAGAGTAATGCCATCTCCATGCTGACTCATATAATATAAACATAAAGACAGTCCAATTTTTGCTAGCCCGACAATGGGATTCACCTTCTTAAGGATCTGTATTGGGGGTGGTGATACTGTTTTGAAGATTTCAGTATGCAAATCGAAAGATACAATCCTTAATTTTGCTGAGCGATCGAGCCAAAATAAACGCCCATGTGCAAATATACCAGACAGCTCATCTAGTTTGTACCGAAAGTCTTCTTTGTTTCTCCAACCCCTACCATCGCCAAGAGTGTACACTTGGATTTTCCCCTGGTCATAGGTTCTCACAACTTTATATTCACCAGTAGACTCACAGTACCCGAAGCCGGCCTTCACATCAAAATAACATGGAAAAGGATATACAAGTTTGGGGAGGTGGAGGTGTTCACCAGTTAATGGATTCATAATATAAACTGGATCGTGAATATTGTTGTGTGGTAATCCAAAGCATACCAGCCCATTGCATGAGCCAACAAGAATTGGGGAGAGATATTTGTGTGTTGTAACATTTGCGTGAAAATCTATTGGGCCAATACTGTCGGTTAGTTCATGGTTGATTTGTTTAGGCATTAAAAATACCTCCATGTGTTGAGGCATAGTGGAGGCTGCACATAAGAGACCCAATCTGTGTTTCGCAAGCGCTGCCTGCCATTCCTTGCACACGGATTTGCAGTCGAGAACACTTTCTGATGTTGGTAGGGAAGATAGGATCTTAGTAGTGAGTTCCGAGGGGAGCCTATTCATGCCTCTTGCTCTTTTGTTCAGAGCCTGAGTCTGACAAAAAAGAATAATCAAAATATATTTGGTCTTTAGCAGATAGAACTTGACTAAAAATTAGAGAAAGGTTTCTCATCAGTGTCTTAGACTAGACAAATAAAAAAAGACAATAAACAGAAATCTAACCTTGGATATCTCTGAAAGTTTATATTCCACGAAATGGTCCCATGATACTCGATCCACAAACGTCTTGTACATTTTGGGAACTATTAGCTCCAGGTTTTCTTTATGCGGATTGGGAGCTATAAACTTGTTATACAATTTCATTCTGAAATCTCGCAGTTTTTCACGGAGAATATTCATCGTTTTTTCCCTTGTGGACTCGTCGATATCATAATATTTCTACAATGATATTTTATGGCATGTTAGGAACAGGTACATAATAAAAATGATGAATAAAGATGGGAAGAGTATTGGTTGTAGAAATCAGTAGTTGCTTGCATGTATCCTCTTCCGCATGTTATCCCTTGCCTCCTGGGTAACATACTTCCATTCTAACCCTCGCAGTCCAACTTTTCTTCTGACCAAGTCGTCGAGGAATCTATTGAATCCTGGTCTATTGACAAACATATTGAAAACCTCATCCTCTGCCATAACCTAAACTGTGCACATACAACAAAGTTAGGAATATGAGCTTATGTTGATTAAGATCTAACAAGAGCGTTCAAAAAACAATATATGTGTGTAAATTCTTGCAACAATTAAAAGCAAATTTTAGATGTATCAGGTTTATATGAAATAAAATATAAATACGGCAAACAATATTCTGGTTACTCGACATCACCGTTTTCCAAAAGAAATAGACAAAATCAAAACAGATATGAGAACATGATAAAAGAACATGATATGAGAACATGATATGAGATATCACTTGTATTGAATCGGGAATTGTTTGAAGAAATAATACCCGTATTATAACTAGCCAGAGAAAAGAGATGAATTGTGTTTTAACCCCTCGGAAAAAAGAAGAGGTAAAATCGAGTTTTAAAGTAAAACTTAATTTTTAAAATTGAGCCAAAACACCGGGCGGGAATTATCGCACTCTAAGAATTTTCCTTTGATTCTCATCCCGCCAAAAACGTTTTTGGTTAGTTTCCTTAATTTTTAGATTTCCACTCAATAAATCAGAGAGAATATTCGGTTGTTATCTCTATTATTTTTGGTTTTTTTTTTTTGCCAAAATATCGATGTATACTTTCCTATATCTCTAACAATTTTCACTAGTTTTTAGCAAGAAATTAGGAGGATCTATAAAGAATTATGAATTTCCGGTATGTAACAGTAGGACATAAGAAACGGATACAACATGTATGAGGGAGCAGGATAAAAAGGTAAGTCACAATTTCTAGATTAATCTGCATAGGGGTGGGGCTTATAAATGTGATTGTACACGTAAATGATACGAGTACTAAACTAATTGTTTTTTTGTATGCAACAAAATAAAACTCCAGTACGAATAATATGAGAAACATCGTCAAGTTTCGTGCTTCGACGAAGATTCTCGAATTATTCTGATACCCTGTTAGGAATAATACAAGATCGTCAGGTTTTATGCATCTGCGAAGAATCTCGACTTATATATTGTGAGTCAAAATCTTTGTGTGAACTCGAAACCACTCCCTTATTTGCCATACTCTACGCCAGTATCTTCTTCAGATGTGTGCATGTGCTTCTATGAGCATTGGACATTCATTTTTCCTTCCTTCATTGAGCATGTGTTTCCTTGTTTTAGTACCAAGTCGCTCGTTCTTGGACTTATGATTCCTTCCTTAGAATATGTTCTCATACAATCTTGCTTTGGACATAAAAAAAAGATTTAGAACCTCTCATACATGAACACGACCTTCACTGAAGCCTCTCAATGGTGTCACTCAGTCGACTTAATGGGCAACACAGGCAGGAAGATACGTTCATCTCGTGCTTCGGAGAAAAAGGCCTATCGCGAGAAAAGGAGACTTCTGTACCCATTACTTATGTACGACTCAACTTCACTTTTCAGGTTGGATCTTTAAGGGTCGCATTTGACTAAAATACAAACAATCATGGAAAAACAAACACCGAGCGTACCCATTTATGGCAAATCTAAGGTTGAATCTTTGAAGAAACCTTAAACAGGTCCATTTTTGGCAAACTTGAGTAAGAATATTCGTATGATTGGATGGGAAAAATCAAATATTATCAATTTATTGTTTTACCCTCATGAGGGTCCACCTTATGGTATCTTAAACAGATCTTTTTAGGTAATTCAGTACTTCAGTGATCAACCATAAGTTGGGTCCCACTTGTACTTCGAACCCATGACCAACTGAGAACTGGCCGACCAGAGAACCACCAGGCTATCCACGTAGATGTGAGATAAAGCAATGTTTAGTATAGAGTTTCGAAAATGCTTTAGGTACCGTGTGTGTTACACACGGTTTTGCACCGTGTGACACAATTGACCCGGGCCCCCCTGCAAATCTCCCTTGGTGGGGCCATCACACCACATCTAAAAACGCATCCAAACCGTTGGATCCACCCAAGATGAAAAAAAAGGCAAAAATGATTTATACCCCGCGGGTTGGATCCCGCGGGTTACACACACAAAAAGTGTGTGAGAGAGAAAGCGGGTCCCACCAACCCGCAAAGCCCAACCCCCTGCTTTCCAGGGGTGGCGGGTTGGTGGGGCCCGCTGCTCTCTCTCACATACCTAGTGTTTGTGTAACCCACGGGGTCTAACCCGCGGGGTATATATCAGTTCTGAAAAAAAGGTTATCATTAAGTGGTGTCCCGCTTCCATCATACTAATATGTCTATTAACGGAGGTCATTTTCAGTTAGAGTGGGTAACATTACCTCAAAGATATTCAGGTGATCCTAATGGGTGATCGGGGTTGGAATGATTAGTGATGTTCACCTGAACTAGTACTAGTGATCAAACAAGGGGAAATATAGGATTTACTCTAAATATAGTCTAGGCCAGTAATGATGTGCTTGGGAAACATGACAGTCGTAGAGTCTGAACTTGGACTATTGCATGACCGTGCATGTTTAAGACTTACCAGTTGAATTACCCGTTTCAGACCGGTAATTCTTGGTGTACATCAAAAAATCTAGTGATGGATCCCGTGATGGGATCCAGCGGCTGGTGTTCAATCCACAGCGGGTGGGACCCGCTGACCAATCACTCCAGCCGTTGATCCCATCACGGGATCCATCACTGGATAAAACCGTGTACACCAAGAATTACCGGTTTCAGACTTCATTAATCTCTCTAGCTTGAATTGATTGATCAATATCAAGATATATACTCCCTCCGTTTCAATTACTCCCTCTGTCCCTCTAAAATAGGCGGAGAAGTAAGTTTCTCTTAGAATAAGAAACTTTTTTGATTTTATAAATATCCATACACTTTCCTGCTTTACCCTTTGTTCTATTCCCAATACTAGAAACATAAAAATAGTTGTGTTGAGAACTATGTTAATAAATAAGGGTAATTTTTGGAAAAACCCATATTGAAATTGGAGCTCCGCCTATTCAATGGGACAACCAAAATTTCCAACTCCGCCTTTTTTAGAGGGACGGAGGGAGTATATAGGCGGAGGGACCAAATCTCTTAGATTAAGAAGACATTTTTAAAGTCATAAATTTCCATGTTTTTTCTTGCTTTGCCCTTTGTCTTATTCCCTTCACAAGTACCTATGTATTATTAATAAGGGTAAAAACAGTAAAAAACCACATTGATATTTGTACTCCGCCTATAATTTGAAACATGAAAAAGTCAATTTTCCGCCTATATAAAAGAAACGGAGGAAGTAAGTACTACTGGTATGATTGATTGATCAATTCCCAATGCCAAGCATTACCCCTTTCACACTTCATTAATCATGTGCTTGCTATTAATTAATTAAAATAATTGAAATTGTTGCAACAATATCTTACGAAATCATTCACCACAACAATTCATGTGGACTATTGCATGGCCACAAATACCGTAAACTAAAGTTACTCGATTTTTGTATGAAAAAAAAGACCGAAAAAATGGTATAAGGTCGGAATACTCAAGTAGGATTAATATGAGAAACATCGTCAGGTTTCGTGTTTCGGAGAAGATTCCAAACCTCCAGTATGAATATAATATGAGAAAAATCGTCATTTTTGTGTTTCTCGACTTTTTTGGATATTCCAGTAGGTATGAGAAACACCGTTAGGTTTGGTCCTTCGACGAAGATTCTCGAATTATTTTGATACTCCAGTAGGAATAATACATGATGGCCAGGTTTTGTGCATCTGCGAAAAATCTCGACTTATATACTCTGAGTAAGAATCTTCGTCTGAACACAAAACCACTCCCTAATTTGCAATACTCTAAGCCATCCTCCTGGGAACACTGAGCCTACCCATTTATGGAAAATATAAGGTAAAATCTTCGAAAGAATTAAAAGTCCGGCGATGACTACGACTATATATGTGTCCAAATGATTGGCTTAATTCCTTTTTTGGAAAGTTGTATGATTGGGTGGGAAAAATCAAATATTATCATTTAACTATTTTACCCTCATGAGGGTCCACCATCTTATGGTATCTTAGTTTTGTAAACGGATATCTTAGGGTCCATCATCGTCTTCATTACCTTTATCAGTTCCCATGACACTCTCAATTATTTCTTCATCAGTCAACTTTTGTGCAACTACAATTTCTTTCGGGTAGTTCAGTACATGTTCGACATCCATTGCATTGCGCTAACCCAACTTTTCGACCAAGTTGTTCATATGAGTTCTCAATGTTATATGTTGATTAAGTTTACAATGACAAAAGCAGTTCGCAATTGTATTTGCACTAACATCCATAGTCCATGCTGAAATTGTAAAGTTCATTGCATCTTACTTACCTACATCAAAGGGCATTGCATCCATAGTACACATATATTCTCTATAAATTGATAAATTATTAATTTATCGATTAATTAATAACTCTTTTAATTAATATTTTTTGGTGGTCCCAAGGCTATTAATTTATAGAGTTTCTACTGTAATTTTAACAAAGAAAAACAAACCACTATCGACATACATTGCAAGAGGCAATATTAACCACATATCCAAAGGCAAAGACCCAATAATTTCCGGTAATTAACCACATAGACATACATTGCAAGAGGCAATATTAACTGGTAGGGTAACATGATATTGAGGGGTAAATAATAATGGATAACATTATTGACGTGTATTTCATAAGGGTTTTTTTTATGGTTACAACTGGCTTTGAGGTGGTCATGGTTGAAAGGGTTATGAGGACTGTGGTGTTAGGAAATTTTGATAAAGATTTATCTTGTATTCCCCTTGCTGTCGTTGCTAATAAAAATCCAAATAACGAGTTTATATTAAGAATATACATGATCATATATGTTGTGTTATGGAAACTGATATAATTCGGTGGACACTCATTCATTGTGGTGTTTCAAGCATATATGATCATACACATTGTGTTATGGAAAACTGGCTTTATTATGTATGGACATCTTTACCTTTATATAAGATTTCATTCCAAAATGGAATATGTGGTGAGACATGACATTGATACAACCATAAATAGAAAATCAAGATACCACACGTGTGCCACACGTGCGCAATTACAAATTGGTTTAGCTAGGACCTAGGGTACGTAAATTTTGTTTGTAAATCTTTTTTTGTTTCGAAAGATACATATTTATTTGTAATTTGTTAAGTTTGTTATATGTTAGGAAATTTGGATAAATATATATATACTCATTAATTATCACGTATTCTCCTTGCTGCCGATTTAATAAAAATCCAAATCACGAATATTAAGATAAACAAAACAATATATACATACACTCATTCAATGTGGTGTTGTTATGGAAACGGATGTATTCGGTGGATACCCATTCAATGTGGTGTTGTATGGTGGACTGAATGTGAAATACCGAAAAATTATGAACCGATCTTGACCTATGAAAATTAGGGTTTTCCTTAGATGCTGTATAAATACTTAGATATCAATCGACACCATCTGCATAAAGTAGAGAAATAGAGTGGAGAAAAATGAGTTCAAACGTAGCAAGGAGAACAAAGCTTGTAAGGCTACAACCTAGAAAACTGATGGTCACCATAACCATCAATGGCGTAGTTCCTGTTCCAGGTGTTCCCATTAATGCTGAAGTTCATGTTGGCGCTATCGATGTTGATCCCCCCAATGCTGAAGTTCATGTTGGGGATGTCGATGTGGCTATTCCTGAAGGTGTTCCCCTTAAAACTGAAGTTCATGTTGGCGATGTCGATGTAGCTATTCCTGAAGGTGTTCCCCTTAAAACTGAAGTTCATGGTGCGGCTATTCAAGAAAGGTGCGGTTATTCCTGACGCTCATGTCTATGCTGGTGACATAGAGATGGTCCCTGCTATTGTTGAGACGGCTATTCTTGGTGATGTCAATGATGACCCTATAAATGATTCTGTTAATCTGATTGAGCCACCAGATGAAACTGTGCCCGTCATGCCGGAGGAGCCGCCTCTAGAAGAGATTCGCGGAGTTCAATCAGATCCTGCCAATGCTGCAGTACCACAAGATGCAATGATTGTAGTTGAGGGGATTATCAAGGAAGTTTTTGGTTGATATGTTTGGTTTACCCTTTGGTTATTTTATTTTATATTTAGAGTTTTTCTAGATGCTTGGTTTATTTTATGTTGTCTAGTTGAATGAATTGTGCTCATTTTGTTTCAATTTATTTAACTACTAGTATTTTTTTTACTTTATCCCTCTTCTCTGAAAATATTGGTGGAAACATCTATGCTTTTTGTGGTAGTTATATGGTTTTAGGATAAAAATATGGTGCACACAAAGAATAACTAAATTTTAGAAAACCTGACAAAGATTCTTTAGTATGAGACCCCATCTCATACTCAAGCTACGACCCTCCTGGATACCTAACCAATAACAAATCCTACTCCATATAATTAGGAAAACAACAAAATAAATGGCAAATGAATGTATAAAATGAATGTAGATGCAAATGAATGTATAAAATAAAATTTAGAATATCATCATTTTCATCATCAAATCTCTTAAGATGCAAACCACTCTAAATTCTCAAGAGCTGCCATAAGGACGAACTAATGACAGTCCAATGCCTCTGTCTTTCCTAGACCAAGACCGATCAAGCTTGACCCGTTGTATAACATATATGGCTGGGGAGGAAATATAGCATCGATTTGTCCAGTTTGTGTTCACAACATTTTACCTGCTATTATATCCCTTTACCCCGGTTAATTAAACTCATTATCCTTGTTTCCTTTTTTTTTTCTCTAGGAAAATCTTTCTCAAATCTAACTAAATTAAGTTTAGCCAAAATATTACGCAATATTTTTTCAGAGAAAAAAAAATCACATTCCTTTAAAAACAAATCCTAAAATATCTCCTTTTAATTCTCATCATAACTACAATCCTAATAAAAGTGGAATATTTTTAGATAGAAGGAGAAAAGTGAAAAAATTTAAAAAAACAAAAGAAAACAAAAAGTGAAATTTAAACATGGATGAGTTCTTTGAGACCTTCTTTGAGAACCGTATAAAGTAAATCTCTCTCTAGATTTGAAAGTCTTAACTTAAGGCTACAAAAGCATAAAATAAAGAGTAACAAGCAAGAAATCATCCATTAGCTCTGCAAGTTTCAAACACATAATTTGAATTAGATGTCTCGTGCATATTTTCTCGGTCAGGAATCTGATAAAATTCATATATGTAAGGTAGTAGCTAGTCAATGTAGATGTAGTACTTGGTTTGGTCTTGTATGTTGATGCTGCTAATTTTTGGTAACATAAAATACATC
>JAJJMA010221235.1:0-16182 GCA_023529015.1 Papaver nudicaule | reverse complement strand
AGCATGTAAGGATCTTGATATAATAAAGTTTCTCTGGTGGTGTTGGCTGTGGAGTAGCCTGCAAAGGTGAACCACGTATATCTTGTGTTGTGGTTGGATGCTTGTTTATCTTCTGTCTCTATTATTATTTCTCTGTGTATGGTTCAAATCACCAACAACCCTTGTGATCCTGTATTCCGCTGCGCTAGGGGTGCCAATTTCCCCAACAACACATAAAGTGAGGGAATTATAAACCTGGCAGTTATATAATACAAAGTTATCACAAGTTAAAGTATAGGAAACAAACCTCTCATTTGTACTGTTGACGTGCTTTGCTCTCCAACCTTTCATATGAAGTGATATAAGATCTGCCATAGTTGTTAGCAGTGGCTTCATCCATTCACTAGTTCTCCCTCTTGTATTTCTCCATGGCCCTTGGAGCTGACATGGAAACAATTATAAGAAAATTAGGCAGATGGATACAACTGATTAATCAGAACAAAATAATACACTAAACATTTGCACCTTAAGGATTGGCTTATAAGCCGGCCAATTGATTTACAAAACTTTGGTTACCGTTCTTTCGGACATGGACAGGTTAAACCAAAGTATCTAGCTGACGGTAACCAAAACAAATTGATCGAGCTAAGGAAACATTCCTAAGCAAGCATTATAAGTTTACTAACCGACACATTTTATAAGCATTCGAGCGACTTAGCAATTCCTGCCAACTTAGAACGCCTTTTCATATTTCTCATGCCAACTTAGAATTCCTGCCAACTTAGAAACGGGATTGAGACACTAGTACCACGGGAGAATATCTTAAAACCATCAGTGACAAGATAGTGAACTAATTGAGAAAGGAGAAATTATAATGGGAGTCGAAAAGTTGATTAGAACTATTGTAGGAGTAAAAGTGGATTTAATGGGAAGTATTGGATGGACATAAATGAGAGCAATGTGAAGGATAACCAAAATGGGTTAGACATCATTACATCACATCAGTATCTATTCATGTCTGTCTAGATGAACTGTTTAGCATACTCGTACAAACCAAGTCTGTAGTTCCACCAAAAACATATACATTTAGCATGAGTATTGCATATGATTGCTTACCTTATTCTTGGGCGAACTGCACAAATCAGGAGGGTATGCAAGTGCAAGTTTACTATGGTTCGCATGTTTCTCCTTTGACTCCATAGTAGTACCAAAACGAGCACCAACACCAACAAACTCCCTACTCTTATCAATCCAAGTTTGGACTTTTACCTATCAATCACGAGAACACAACATCACTATACATTCAAGAAGTTCCACTAACAAAACTATATTACCCAGGTATAAGTAGTGACAACAGTGATAATACCCCAGTACAAGTGGTGACAATGCTAGAAAAAAAAATCAAAATTAGCCAATTTATACCACTTGTACCTAGGTTATCAGAACATTTTCTACCATTTGTACCTAGGTTATAAGATCATTTTTCTACCACAAGATACACAAGAACATATTTATACCAATTTATAACAATTGTACCTAGGTTATAACCACACATTTATAATCAAGCAAATCTTTCTACCACTTGTACTGAGGTACATACGACAAAACCATACACAATAACACATTCATAATCAAATTAAATTTAAGCACTTGACAAACACAAAATAAGCACTTGTACCCAGGTTTTACTAATACAAAATTATTCAAGCAGTTGAAGATATCAAATCAAAACATAAAACCCAATTTTTTACTACACCCAATTTCTGATTACACAATTGACAAACATCACAAATCAAAACCTATATTAATTGAATCAAAACCTAAATTAATCGAATTAAAACCTAAATTAAACGAATCAAAACGAAATTTAACAAAAATTCAAAATTAGGGTTTATGGAATTACTAGTTTTAGGGCTTATTGTGTTACTGCGGGATGTAGATGCTGGTGGTTGTTACGCTGCTTCGATTGGTGGTGCTGATGTTGTGGTGGCGGTGGTTTTAGCTGCTGTTGGTGGTTGTTTTACTGTTGGTTTTTGTAGTTGTTGTTGTAGGTGGTGATTCTGCGTCTTCACATGAGTTTTGTGGTTGTGGTGGAGATGGTGGTGATGTTGTTTTGGTTTATGCTGGCTTTGTTGTGGTGGTGGAGGAGATGGGGATGGAGAAGTTGTCGTTGTTTGGAGATGGAGATGGAGAAGACGAAGAAAACAATGAAGGTTTCCATAACTGAAGGGGTATTAATGTCTGTGTAATAAGTGACGTGTCTACAGTCTTTAAAAACATATTGGACTTTTTGCCGTCCGCTAAGACCTGGCCGCCAGGTCCACTACACCAAATTTTTGGTTAGGTTAAGAACCGAAATTAACTTTAACACAATTTCAGAATGACTTCTATTTCTAGAGAAACAAAAATCAGAAGTACTTGTATATCTAAACGGTTACTAGAAAATTCAGATTATTTTTTTACACTTTTTTTTGGGTCAAATTTCAACATCCAATAACTTTACTATCCCATAAAAATCTTAATGTCCATAAACCAATCTAGGATGGCATATTTTTTATTTTCTTTGTTAAAAGAGAGGTTATATTATTTATATGCCAATCGATGGCATAAAATTAGTGTATAACGTGAGAAAACGAAAAAAAAAGGTTGCGTTCACTTAATAAACTTTAACATCTGCTTCTGATGTTTTCTCTTTTATGGAATTTAACTTTCAATGTTTGAAGTCTCAGCTTTCTAATCAGCTAATTTTAGTTAGAATGAGGTGGATGTTAGTTGTTACTTAGACTTAGACTAGACAAGGGAGTGGGGTCAGAGCATCAGATACTCACATGTATATGCCATGGTGCCGTTACCTAGTCAAGGTAATAATATGTGCATGTCTGATTGTCATCTACTTTTTTTTTTCTTTTTTTTTTTTGATAAGAATCATCTACTCATTTATTCATTGGATTTGGACCAAATGGATTTATGTGGCGCTAAGGCCGGTTCCTATGGGACACGCCAAATGCATGTGTTTGCAATCCCACGTGGCCTAGCAAAACTTTTTTTGGGCAGTGGTTATCGATGAAAAAAGCATCGACAGATGAAAATAGTGTCGATGTCGACAAAAATTTCATCGACAGATGAAATTTGTGTCGTCGATAAATTTGTGTCGATGTCGACACTATTTCCATATTTGTCGACACTATTTCTGTCGATTATAAATTGGGCGTTGAAGAGACTGTGTAAGTCATTCTCTTCGCTCTTCTTCTTCTGCATCTTAACTTTTCTTCTTCTGCCATTTTTTCTTATTTACAATAGTTAGCCGATCATGGAGCGTATCACGAAATCATTAAAGAAAGCGATTGGGAGGAAAAGAAATAGAAAGGAGAGCACATCGAGCCAAAATATACAAGTTCAAGAAGATGTTGTTGATCCCGAAGAGCACATCGAGCAGCCCACAAATATATGCTGGACTCAAAATAAAGATTACGAGTGGGCAAATGTCAGAAAACTATGCAGTGCTAGTATTATACCGGGGCATTTATCAAGGAATACTAACGAAGTATCCTGGAGAGGCGGTAAGTTTTTTTTTTTTTTTTGCCCACTGTTATTGGTTATAATTTTATACGCCCATTTTAATCCGTAAATATTCCAATACGTACAGGCACCGGCTTAGTTAAAGCTACATTCGATGCTCTACCACCTTCAGTTAAAAATCGGGTATGTAGGTACCCATGGAAAGAGTTCTATTACCTCGACACTCACAACGAGAAACAAAAGATATTAAAGACCGTATGCGAGCGGTACTGGAAAGAATCAAATACATTTTTCTTTCCCAACTTTGAGGTGGGTAAGTTTTTTAATTAGAAATTTAATTGGAGCAAGCCAATAGTATATATGCGCATAATGTGATAATTAAATACGATGATGCATGTAGGAATTAGTCCGCTGGATTTGTACATGATCACCGGCATCATGTGCAAAGGACCTGAGATTCCATACAACTTACCCAAGTGGAAAACTCGCTGGCCCGAACGACTGCCTTTACTCAAACAACATAATCCCTCGATTAGAGGTGAGGGTATGAGTGTTTCCGACTTGAGAGATTTTTTGGGAAATTATTGTGCTATTTACGGAGACGGGAAAAATGATAATCCTAAAGAAGAGCAGGATGAGATCGAAAGAGTTTTTATATTGTGGATTCTATCCTATAGTTTTTTCCCCAATGCTAGTTCGATGACACCCTTTGGTTTTTTGGAGACTTTGGAAAACCTGGACATGGCACCTTACTATGATTGGGGAACTGTTCTTTTAGCAGAGATACACAGGAGCCCGAGAGATGTATCCTCCGGATCAGCCATTAGCTTCGATGCGTATCATCACATCTTAGAGGTAAGAAAGCCTCAGCTGCTTTTCATCAATTGTACTATTCTTTACTCGGAAAAATAATGTGATTTATTTTATCTCCGCAGTTCTGGTGGTACGTTCATTTTAAAGTGAACTATCCCACTTTGAAACAAACACAGCTACAACATCCAATTATGAAAATGTTTGCCCAAGATAATTGGGCAAAGAAACAAAGAACAGATGGAAGCACATGCAGAATGATGAACCGGCTGCAAGGAGCCCAACGGACCACTGCTAATTACAAAGGCAGACCGTACAATGAGTGGGAGCAGTGGGATTCTAATGAGAATGTCAGGGAGATGTATAACAAGAGCTTGACCAGGTGTGTATTGTATAGCCCTATATCAAAAGAGGGTGTTTGGTACTATGGAGAGAGACTCATATTTCAGCATACGGGGGTGTTAGTAAAAGCAATCAACCCATTTCTGAACGACATAATTTCGAAGGCCGATTATGAACTGGTGAGAGAATCTTTGGGGGAGTGGGAGACAGCTGCCGATGACAGGTTTCAGCTGATTCAAAATGCAACCCCAGAAGAATTTTATCAATGGTATAGAGAGGTTGCCGATACAACTATATTTACAGAGGCAGAAAATTACGGTGGGGCTGACGTGCCAGCAATAGGTAGGCTTCCACTTAGAAGTGATTTCTTTCCCTCATTGCCGCCTTCGGAACTTCATCCAGGGGCTTCTTCGTCCACACAAACTTATTTTTACCCTACTCAGCCGTACTCCACGGATTTACCACATTTTCCTTGGGAAGTTCAAACGATTGATCCCAGTACTGGAAATCCGGTTCCATTCTCGCTGACTAATGCTCTTCCTGGAGAGTCTGAACCATACAGTGTGGTAGATGTGCCATATCAGGTGCTTCAACAAAGATGTAACGATTATCACAACCTAATGGGTAGATTTCAGCATATGCACATCGAGGAGATAAACAAGTGGAGGACAGGTTCAATCCTTAACTTTGATCTAAACTCTCCACTTCAGAACACTAGCCCTGTTGTCCAAGCTCACAATCGTAACACTCGTAGTAGAAGAAGTCCGAGCGCTGGCACCCCGAGTAGGATTCCAAGTAGTGGAGGAAACATAGATAGTACCAGCGGCGGCACTAGGACTCGCAACTCCAACAACAGTCCCAATGTTCATAATACTCCTCCAGCGACGATCCGTGGTCCCGCTGTTTATAATATGCCTTTTCGTGGATCAAATGTCAGTCCAGTGAGTGCACCAGGGTCCTTGTTGGCAGGCTTACCACAAGGACCATGGCCCCAGAACTGGGTTTCATCCCAGGCATCGCAAAGTGAATATTGTTCTACGGAGGGAGGGTTTCAGCCGTATAATAACCCTAAAGTATGGCAGCCCGTAGCTCAACAGGGTTATTGTCCGACTAATGATTCCGATGCTTCTACAGTTCCTGGTAGCTCTTCTGAGGCCGGCATGGATTTTGCTACAGAAGCTCAACAAGAATCGCGTAACAGGGGCGATGATTTTATCAGGTCGGCGCAGCAAAGCCTATTCGACCCTGAATTTCCCCAACAACCTAATCAAGGATCCGAGTTTTAGTTTGGCGACATGTTTATGTTCTTTTTATGAAGTGTTTATGTTCTTCCTGAATGAAAAAAGTTAATTAACAATGTTTTATCTTTTGGTATCTAATCAAGGCTTTTCTTAAAGAAATTGTTGCATTACATTAATTAAAGTACACCATGTGCGGCCAAAAATAAAAACGGCGAGTATTTTGGCAACACCGCAAGGATGTTGAAACAACCCTCATAACGGAAAGACTTTCCATTATGGTGTACTCTCCACTCCTCTAACGTGGCATTAATGACTTCGTCGTTGGTTTGGCCAACGATCCTTACACGATTTATTTGAATTACTATTTGCAAAAACATATTAACCTTTTCATTGATCTTGCAGAAACGACCGGATAATGACTGTTCAGTACGACTCCTAATGTTTCCAGGATGCTCTTTCAAAAATTCTTCTAGTATTGCACCCCATAAAGTTTGCCCCCCTATATTCGACTGTATAGGATTGGCGCGTTCCATCGTTTGCCGCACATAGTTCCTACAAATGCAAAAATCCTCTTCCTTAGTGAACCTAAAATGACTATAACGCGGTTCATATTGAGGAGATCCCGCCATTTTCACACCGAAGGAGGAGGAGGAAAGTAAAGCCGAAGGCGTGAGTGAAATGAAGGGAAGGCTAAGTTTAAGTTTATATAGGATTGGGGCGTAAAATATAGGCCGTCGGATGAGCCTAATCTCATCGATGGAAATAATACCGACGATGGAAATTCCATCGAGGTCGACAGAATTTCTGTCTGTCGATGGAATTTCCATCGACGACACTATTTCCATACGGCATTGCAAAGTTGCAAATTTGCAACTTTGCAACGTCAAAACCATGGTTTGCAACGTCCATAGACGGCCAAAATAGCCAAAAAATTGGTTATGAGTGTCCCATAGGAACCGGCCTAAAGGTAGAAGAATTTTCTTTTCCATGTTAGAACCCAACAGCTCCAACACCGTTGTGTGGAATCCAGAACAAGAGTGACTGTGTGAGTGAATATACACAATCATCTGGGTGTCGTCTAATGGCTTCCATGCTTCAAGGATAGCGGGATCCACTATGATGTTGACGGACGGCGCACTTGCTCAGAGTCTATGATGCCGAAGCAGGATTTTTTTTTTTTTTTTAATAATTCATATATTATTAATCTGAATCGGAATCGGAATCTGAATCAGAATCAATAGAATTACAAGATTTGGATGGAAGCCTGGCAACAAGCTGGGTTCCAATTTCTTTTTGGAGTACAACCCCAATCCTATGAAATAAAAAAATCCCCCACTATAACATTAGCATCATGGCTAGCCATATAATTGCGTAATCTCTTCAGAAACTCCACAGTGTCGCTACCCATCTCCCCTAAAGTGGTAAAAGCCAACACACCCAGGCCAAAGCCTTGAGCAGTACATTTCTCCAAGTATTTGTCATTCTTACGAATGACAGCATCGTTGATTGCCTTGCCCGGGACAAAAGCGCGCACCCCAACGCCTGTAAAAGGTGAAACAACTGTGATATCCATACACACATCATGTCCATTATCCCAATTATATACCAGGATATCCGCAGGTCTCAAAGATGCTCCAGTATCCGAGAGGAACCCCAAGTCAACCTCTTTCCTAGATGGGACACCCGCCCGATAACAAATATCGGCAAAGGTATCACGAACCAGGTCGTGTCTGTACTTGAGACCAATACCGCTTGAGCAATGTAAGGCATGGTCCCCAAAAATATCCATCTCCCTACCACAACTGGTGCAACTGTCTCCTTCTTTGAAAAGAGGGATCCCGAGCCTATAACGCAAGATAGCTCTGAAATGTCGAGGCCCAAGTGTTTGATTGAGCCCCGCAATCGGAATGGCCAACAAATAATCTTGTGCATGTTTGATCCTGTTGCTCTGCCACAAGGTTGAATCACGCTCCGTCATAGCAAACCGATTAGGTAAATCTTTCTTCACTGTATCGAAGTATTTGATTGCCAAGGAACTCATAGAATGGGGGGCAATGTCATCAATGCATAATGAAGAAATCTCAATACCACATACCTGTTTGTATAGGGTCAGTGCATGCTCAAAACTGGGACTCAAGCCAGACACACCTGAAACTCTCAAAATATTCTCCTGTTGAGCTTTGGTCTGGAAACAAGAAGCCAAATAGCAATATTGCGCGGTATCCTCCATGGTATACACTCCTAAACCACCATACTTGATGGGGAGTGTAGCAAGTCTTTGTTGCAGGAGACCGAATCCCGGCCCATCTCCGGTAACAAGGTGCCTAAGAAACTGCTTGAGATGATCATCGAAAACCACTTGTGCCTCCTCCAAATATTCGGGCTTAGTTGTACGCATAGCAAAGTATAACCTGGAGACACCCGAGCAGTTTCTCAACAATAAAAGCTCACCTTGAGGACCTTTGAGCTTTCGTATAGCATCAATCAAGCCCGTGGTCTTATGAACCCTGTTAACCACCAATTTTTTGCAAAACTGGGGGCTAAGGCTAACAGGTCCTCCCAACAATTTTACCCCCTCTGAAGGACGGCATATGTGAGACGGGAAAACACCCTCAACCAACCCTCTATTATCCACTGTAGGCCAAAAGAGTTCAGTTTTCGAGACGTTAAGATGAAGCCCAAAGGAAACACCTTCTTGCTGAATAATGTCCAAAGCCTTGGCCACCATCAAGGTGTCCCCAACTAAGGTCCCGTCATCTAAATACCATGCTTGCAGGTCCAAAGAGCACGCATCTGCAATTCTATGTATCAAGGGATGTAGAGTTAAGGCAAATAGCATAGGTCCAAGAGGGTCCCCCTGTTGTACACCCTGAGCTGACGAAAGAGTCTTGTCCATATAATATAATCTAGCAGGAGATGCGTAACAGAACTCCACCCACTTAGAAATAGAAGGACAATGTTTTCGTACCTCTCTAATCATTGCAGACCTGCTTACCAGATTAAAAGCGTTGGAGAATTCCACAAGCAGCATCGACTTAGATGTAGAGTCACTCTTCGTCTCAAGAAGTCTGTTAACAGCATGAAGAATTGCCTCTCCGCCACAGGGTACCCCCACACTAAACTGATAGTCACTGAGGTAACTCTCCATTGTTTTACCAACATGAGAAGCAGCAACTTTGGAAACTAAACGTCTCCAAATAGTGCCTACAACAATAGGTCGTATACCACCTCCAGGCTTGAGTAGGGGAGTGAGAGGTGCAGAAGCTATAAACTCCCCTAAAACCGAAGGGCACCCACCTGCAAGCCATATGTTCACCAACTCAGTGATTGAACTGATGAGCTCATCTGACACAGCTGCAGCGGCCCCACTCAAAGCATCAACTAAGTGTTGAGCTCGAAGACCATCTCTGCCACACGAGGTCCCTCTGGGAAAGCTTTTTAGCTTATTCAGGACCAAATCCTTAGACGCGATGAAAGGTGGTTGCCCTATAGGGTCTGCCGGTATCAAAGGAGGAGGCGCAAAAGGATGCTTGGCCTGCAGTTCATGCAAGGTCCCTGAGTTGGAAGGAGCCACACCACTAGAAGTCAAGGTACGGATAGCAGCTGCGTATAATCCGTAACTCAACTTCTTACGACAAAGTCGTATGTTAACAGCCTCTTGGTCTTCTTGTGTTTTCAACTGGCTCTTGCTCTTTCTCATGTCCTGATGTCGTGCCTCTTGCAAAGCAGCTTGCTCCTCTAAAGCTATGCGAAGCAAGTTAGTACAACCATTGGGTTCAAACCAACGATTCAAAGCATGATGTATAGCCGCAATCTGAAGCTTCTTCCTGTTTCCGGACCGCTCATCCTCTCTACTTTTGGGGAAGTAAATACGGAGAGTACAAATAGGGAAAAGAAGCATCTGGATCCACAAAGAGATGTCGTTGGGATTGTGAATAACCCTCTGAATGACACCATTAAAGGTTCTCGCAAAGTGAAGCTTACACTTAGCGGGGATACTGGAGACTGTAGTGATTTGGCTTTGCAACACCTTATCCAACAAGTCAAGATTAAGGCTAAGCACATCAGACGCTGCGACATCATCCAGACCATCATTATCTGCAATAACTGGAGTGGGTCATTGTATTCCATGCACTAAGAAATCAACCCCCTTCCCATTCCAAGGACTGAGAATAGTATCACCAGTGCGACACTTACAAGGTTTCTTTCAGGCATGTATTTGCAACCGTGAAGAGCATACCCACATCCGCACCTCTTTTAGAGTATCTTCCCATGCCTTAAACACACTGAACAAACTACCTATACGTTGTCGACATCTCTCTTCGCCAACATCATTCGGGTAGTGCTTGTTGCGTAGGTGTTGGACCAAAGAGCCATGGTTATAGCCATTCCCATCTATCCCATTTTTGCAGCCCTCAAAACCCTGGAAAGGGCAGGAGAACTTGGTGCCTTTGGGCACACGAGAGCACGGCATCCCTGTATGCTCTTTGGAAACAACATCACAGAATTCAGCATGGGAGGTTGCAGTAAGAGATTCAACAGACACAGGATTTGCAGAAGACTGAAAACGCATGACGGAAGCTCTTGAAGATGACTGAGTGCAGACATCCGTGGTAGTTGCCGACGACAACATTCCTGCACCAACACCGGTCTCTGATGGATGAGAGGAAGCAACAGCGCCATGGGAGGTAAATGCAGTCCCAGGAATTGCAGAAAACTGAATTGGTGTCACTGGTGCTCTTGAAGGCGACTGAATACCGTCATCAGCAAAAGATGCAGACGCCAGGGAAGTTGCAGGTAAGGTAGTTCCAGCACCAGTCTTTTTCCGGTAGAAAAATCCCCTGCAAGGAGTTGCAGAAAACCTATAGGGCATGTATGCTCTCTCAGCAACTTCTAGTGATGCTTCAGCACCAGCAGATGACGAAACAGCAGCAGCAGATGACGGAACCGCCATTTTTTCCGCCATTTTTTTTTTTTAAGGTTCAGATTTTATTAATTTAAAAAAGTGTTACAAATCAAGCCCATAGGCCCAGCCCTTACAACCTAAATACTGAGATTTAATTTCCTACAAATACTGCATCCCAGTTATACCAATCCGCAGGGAACCCCATTGAAATATTCTTCTCTTAATCTCAATGACTACTTCCTCCTGATTTCTCTCTTTCTTTTTCCCCATGACTCTTCTATTTCTTTCCCCCATATTGACCATATAATTGCATATGGCAAGATTTTCCAAACTTTCCTATTCAGAGATTTACCCCTGATCTCTTGCCATTCTTTGAATTGATCAACCACTGTATCCTTATGAATCCAATCTGAGTTAAGAGAGGATGTGAAGAGATCCCAGATTTTCTTGGAAAAGTTACAGTGAAGAAGAGCATGGTCAACAGTTTCATCAACTGAAGAACACAGGCATCAGTTTGTGACAGGAATATCACATCCTCTCTTTATGAGATTATCTACAGTTGGTATTGCGTTCTGACAAGCTAGCCACATCAAAACCAGTGCTTTTGGAGGCACATTTTTCTTCCAAATGTAATTGAAATCTGGAGGATTTGGGTGTATCTGTTTCATGAGGTTGTGATAGCCTTCTTTTGCTGTATATGAAGTTGCAGTTAAGAAAGCAACAGAATCTGGAGAATCAGTAAGGGATGGAGGGTTACCAAGAAACTGAATCATGTTGGAGAATTGAGTTAGGATTGCAGGGGTGGCATTCCTTTTAAGTTGGATCTCCATCTCCCATTGAGTACCAGATCATGCAAAGAAGCATTCCCATCTTCAGCTGCCTTGTAAGCCAATTTGTAAGAGTTGCATAGTGGAGTATCTCCAGCCCAAGCATCATGCCAGAATTTGATGTGTTTTCCAGACCCAACTGAGAATGAACTGAATGGATGCATGCATTCAGATACTTTTTGTATCCCTGTCCATAATCCTCTTCCATAAGTGTTCTTAAGCTTGTTAGGAGTAATATCTTCTTCTTCAGCTTCAGCCTTTAGCCTAATGATCCTCCTCCAAAGTGCCTCCTTTTCTACAGTATATCTCCATTTCCACTTAGATAGTAATGCTTTGTTAGATGTTCTTAAATGCCTGATTCCAATGCTTTGTTACATGTTGGAGCAAGTATGAGGCAAGCCATACCAGCTCTGCCTATGTGTCATTTGGGGGATGTTAGCAGAATGTTACCTTCTAGTTTGTGTTCAATCAAGTCTTGTCTAAAAGTTACACGGCGTTTATTTATTTTTCCTATATGAAATTACTTGACTCATTTTATTTATTTTTTTGAAGGTAGATAACTGAATATGTTTGTTTTTAGATATTTGACTTAACTGCCTCATTTTATATGGATATTTATGATATTTTTGAGTCAGTGGCTTTTAATAACTGACTCAAATAGATTAGAATCAGAGATTAGAACTGAGTCAGTGTCCGATCAGATCTGATTGAGAATAAAAATCAAACAGTCTCACATCTGACTCGAACCGAATCAGTAATCGAATCAGATTCACATGAATACCATTTCTCACTACATAAATCTCATAGTTTCTTAATTATGCACACGAACCATATCTACATCAAATTTGGTCATGTAATTTTTCTAGAATTTGTAATTTTCTATGTAACTAAATTGATATTTTTATCTCCATCTTTATACCCTTTTACTTTGCCTCTTTGAAATATTTTTTTTTTTGAACTGGGAGATTGAATTAAAAAAAAAAAAATCTGTACAGAAATTAACAGTTTTCAGGGAGACGATAGTCTCACCCAGCCAGCGGAAAAATAAAGAACAATCAAACAACAAAAGAAAGTACAACTTCTAAAAATAAGAGATTGTTAATGTGGATCCCAAATAAGAAGAGAATCCCAATTACTCATCCAAGAGATACTTGTTTATCAAAAAAAAAAAAAATCCAAGAGATACTTAGTTCAGTATGAAAGACCCTGCACCGAGCATAATTCAGCGACTTTATGTTGGTTGCTAGTTATTGAGACTGCTGGCTCTTTGAAATAACACAGCTACAGCCGCCACTAAACTTTTTAAGTTCCAGTGCTTCTTGACATTACATTTTTTGTAACGATATTCCACTAATCACATCACCAAAATGTGGATTGTCACTATATCAAATCATGATGAGATTCCTAGGATATATGATAATAAAAATTCTTGCGAGCAATTAGACTTAGATTTGGTCCCTAACCTCTACAGTTGGATAACAAAAAATATAAGACTTCTGGGCCCTACTGCTTAAGGCCCAATTACTACATATGGGTCTCCGTTCAAAAATGGAGCCGTTTAGCAAAATGAAAGGTTGCAAAGCGTGTATCATTTGTAAATCACCTTACCCACGATTCGGTGATCTCGTCAGACTACTCTTCTTGCTCTGTTTTGCAGCATGGTCGCACTTTTGCTCTTTTTCAAAATCATGGTAAATCGGTCGGAGATTGATTGGGATGCTAGGAATTGATTGGGATTGTAAGGCACCATAATACGAAATTTTAAATCTTTTAAACCAAGGGTTACTCCCACGCACACATTAAGATCATGTGTAAATTAGCGAAAACACAGTTTACACGTCCCTTTATCGAGTCCAATCGATTGATATTACAGCTACTGATCTCACTGCCCGTGAAAACACAACAAAAAAGCTAGCCGTAAAAGATCTCGATTGGTTATGTCTTTCTGTCTATATAGCTATCTAGTTTACATAATTTAACTACCAGACGCATCTCAAAATACCAATGAGGATATGGAAAAAATAGTTGCATGGAAGATCATCGAGCAAATTGCTTCGTACCATTCTCTCCAAATGCAAGCTCCTTGGTAACTGCCCACTGTGATAAAGTATAGTTGTGATAGATGTTACTGGTTCATTCACTAGTAAAGATACAAACCTCACCATTGATCTCAACATCACTAATTGCCGTGCTTATTGTTTTCTAACACTGCAAAACAACCAAAAAGCATGCACATATACTTTAAAAGAGAGAAAATTATCCAAAGAGTAAAACTAGATAAAAAAAAATGTTCATACTTGCAATTGGTTTTGATCATAGGAGCCGAGCTGGAGAACTAGAGTAAGTATGTAATAACTAGCTAGAATTTAAAAAGGATGCATGGATATATATATATATATATATATGCTAATGTGATTGGATTTGGCTTTTTTAAAAATGGTGGGTGCTCTGAGTTTTGAATGAGCCAACAAATTTCTTACCTGATTTTCAAACCTACCGTTCTTCTCCACTTTGGTGCATGTCATTTTAAGAGAGTCGAACTACAAAGAGATCTTAAACTTGGATTTTGGGAGCTTAGGGAAAAGTGAGAATGGGCTTTGACAATGATGGATAACATTGGGGCTATCGAAACAATGGGTTTAACCAAGACGTGCATGCCACGAGGTTGATGCATGTCTTCTGGATGCATGGTTTCTATCTTCCTTCTGTTCCCTTGTTGCATGCATATATGGTTGGTTATTTTCTGTTTTGTTGCAAGAGATAATAGTACATTGGAGTTGGTGATTACTGGTTGTGATCACCAACCATTGAACATGTGTATGTCTGATTTTATTGTACATGTTAATCATAGCGTTACTAGGGTCCTAAGGAGTTGGCAAACAGTTTTGGCCCACAGAATGGAGTAGAATTCACACAAAATATATTCACCATCCCCAAAATTATATCGGTTTTCTGCTTCAACTATGTCATCCCTGCTATGCAAGTAGGTATTTTCTATTTTCTGAACCCTGAACCCTAACCTTGACCCCGAACCAATTTTATCTGTTTTTTGTTGTACAAGACGTCCAAAATTGTGAAATGTTTGTAAGTACCCAATTCACACGTACACAGTTTATAAGGACATCTGTGGTCAAATGACCCAACAGCATAGTCATCAAATTATGTAGGGTTTACCAGAATGCCCTTTAACTTTTCATATAAGTACGTTTTGGATTGAGATTTGAAAAAACAGAAACAGAAAACAAACCGCGTCGAGGAAGAAGGAGCAACAAACAAATTTGGCGTCAGATCTGAAATTGAAGATTGTTTGATTTCAGAGTAATTGAAGTCCATATCAACAACAAATCATTCTCCTATTTGATATCCATAACAGGTGACTTACTTTAAAATTGTTTTTTGTGTTGATTTTAGGGTTTTTCGAATTCATGATTTTAGGTTCTGATTTGTAGTTTCAGTAGATCTAATCTTTGATTCAGTTTAAGCATGAGCTAAATCAGCTGATTCATAAGAAAACAATTGTTTCAATTGTAAATTATGTTGAGTTTTATTGTTTCTTTCGTAACGACGACAATCGAGTTTCAAAATTGAGATTGAAAAGCTTCTGATATCAACAACAATGTCTGGTTCGACCTAGTTTATCTGATTGATTTTAGGTTAATTTGGATTTGAATGGTGGATATAGGTTGTTGGAATCATAATTTTTATTTTGGGAATGTTCTTCATGTGTTGTACTTCTTGTACAATTGGTTGTTCTGACATGATTTGTAGCAAAATTGATTTGTAGTTTAAAGATGGATTCATGTTTTGTTGCTTGTTGTTTTAATGTAACAGATGGATTCGGATAAAGAAACTCTTTGCATCGTGACATACGATACAAATTCCTTCTCATGCCAGCTTACTATGAAATCTTCTTTTGCGCAATTTGAATCAAGTGTTCGTTCTAATTGGAAATCGCTAGCTAGGCTCATTTCAGTTTCAATACGATGACTGTATGGGAGAGATTATGGTGGTTGATACAGATTTAAAATTGAGGTTAGTCTTATCATTATGTGAAGTTTAAGGGTGACGGTTATTTGGCATTGGATCTTCATTTATTGCCTCCTCCTTCTTTGCCTGCAACTTCTCTGCCTGCAACCTCTTTGCCCGCAACTTCTCTGCCTCAGCCTTCTTTGCCTGGACCTTATGTGCACGCACCTTCCACTTTTCCACAACCTTATTTGTACCAATATTCTTTTCCTGCAACTTCATTGCATGCACCTTCCACTATCCCTCAACCTTATTTGCATGGATATTCTTTTCCTGGCTTTGCACGGACCTTCGACTATGCCTACACCATTTCTGATTGGACCCTCATTGCCTCCACCTTCTATGCCTCGACAAACTTCAATGATGGAGTTGCTGTGCTCTCCAAATGAGCCTCATGATCAGTCTTTAATGCCTAGTCCAACCGCTCCATCTTCACACATCCGAGGGTTCAATGGAAAGGTACAAATAAGAAAACCTACAAGAGCCGATGCATGGGCGAATTGCATTACTGGGGTAGGTCAGGAGTTCTTTG
>JAJJMA010221213.1:0-26832 GCA_023529015.1 Papaver nudicaule | reverse complement strand
AAACCCTAAAAGCTGCAACTGTTGATATACAGGAAAACAAAATGATACACATAGGGGATTCTCACGTGAATTCAGAAAGAGTTTTTATTCTCTAATATCTTTATAGAAAACCCCAAAAATGAAATCTTCTGAACCTGTCATCACCAATCACCCTAATTTGGAAGGACCCACATTACTCCAACCAACATGTTACCAGATCATTCATGAGAGAGGGGGGGAATTGACTGAAAATGCTTCAACAACATGTGAGCACATGGCCATTCAACATGGCTTTGAGTTTCCTTTAGTCATTCCACTGGTAAATGGTCCTTGGAAATTGGACATAACATAAAGATGGAGTGAAACTTAAATCTCTACCCCTAATCCTACTCCACTGGACCTGGCAATTTTTATCATGGACCATTTGCCATAATAATCTGCCCGGCTCAAGTTCACTTCCTAGACAAGACATCTTTTACGAATTTTCACTAATCACGACACAGTCAAGTGCACCTCTTCTAAAGGAATGAACTTCAACAGGGGTGTCAAATATCAAACATTCTGACCTAGAAAAGTCCGTAACATACTATACCAAATGGATTACCCATGAACCGAATCGAAACAGTGGTAAGAGAATAAGTAACTCTTGTGTAAGAAACAAACTTGTGTTTAATATATTACTCTGTATAAATAAATATCAACTCACACATAATACAATGATTAGATCTAATCCACTAGGGTCTATAAATTCTACAAATGAGGTTACGAAGTCACGAGCCCTCCATAAAAGGAACAGATCAATGAAAATTGGATAAGAATGAAGTTGAAATGGAGTGGCTTCCTAGTGTCAAAAATGCCTATAACCCAACTCGGAGATAGTTATCAGACACATATGTAAGGGTCATAATATTGATATTGACAAATTGAAAAATAGGTGGTGGATGACTTATCTCCATTCAGATACTAGCGGTTTCCTTGATATACAAGAGCTACTTTTTCCACCCCAGGGAATTCTTCGGTATATCTCCATACAGCAGCAACCAGTTTTAATTGCGAACATATGATTCAATGTTATCTAACCCCGTAATATTCCCTGAAAAATATTTACACAAGCTTCAAAATTTGGAACAGAAATAGCTGGAAAGAAACAACAACAACGAACTTCTAGCTAATTCTGTAGGTGAGTCGAACACATTCACAAAAGTAAATTAACCTTTAAACTGAAAAGAGATGAGAAATTTGTTGCCAAAGAAAGTTTAAATTAGCTTGATATTTGATAATCCGAAGAACAGAAGTCTATGAAAAAAAGCTTACGCAAGATCCGCTAAAGTGTCTGATTTGATCACTGCTTTCCCCTCTGGAAGCTCGAGAGATGAATAATGGGATATCATTTCCCGTAGAGTGTGCTTTGTACTTTTAATGCAATTATCCCATATGAAACTCTGCACAGAAACAAAAGGGTTGCTGTTAGTTCTTTAACCAGATGCACTCGACCCAAAACTTACTTATATAAGCTGCAAAAATCAGAATATCATATAATTGGCATGAGCCGACACACCTTTCTCACATATTCTCTCTTCACCTCTTCCCAAGGCAGTTTGCCTTCCGGGAAAAAAATTGAGGCATTCCACAGAGCTCCTCTACCAACCATCACAGATGAGGCACCTACGAAGAAAAGGTGGTTATGAGCATCCTTCTGTATCAAATACAAATACAAGTGAAGATTCAAGAGAACTAAATTCTCTTGAGAAAAGCTTTAACAAAAACTCAAAAGAAGTTGCTAGATGATCATGATTAAACAATGCAGCTTTTACCTGTTGCCGCTTTAATACGCTGGAAATCCTCATACTCAAAGACATCACCATTCACTATAACTGGAATAGACAATGCTGCTACAACATCAGTAATCTCATTCCATTTAGCAGGATCCCGAGGCCTATCTTCAACTTTTCTGCAAATCAAATGATATGATTAGTGATTACTAGAGCATGTAAGCATAAGTTAGTCCAGTCGGTAAATGACAAATATTGCCAGTTTCATATCTAGACTGCAATTAAAAAGCGAATGCCTTGGTGGAATATATAGCAGGACTGACACATGCAAGCATACGAAAAACCTTGGAAGTAAAAGCAACCACAACATCAACTTAATTGGGTTGCACAATTCTGTAAAGCCCCAAAACAGAGTTATAGACTATAAATATTAGTTCAAATACATTTGTCTGAAACAGTTGACTTCTTGTCACCGAGTAAGTGTCTTGTTGATCACAGAACCTATACTTAACTAAACCATATAAGAGTACAACCAAATAGTTGCATACCAACAAACTAAATTATACTTAATATCTCCTAGAAGATTGAGATGTTTGGTATTTGCTCTCTACCACACAATATAACTTTAGCTTTTCAATTTGCCAACATAAAAACAAGAAAAATACAAGTCACCCACCAATCGCACCATAATCAACATAACAATTACTTGGTCATCCGAAGTGACATAAGCAAAAGAAACAGCCTATTGAATTTTATCACAATACGCAAACAAAGATATTACCTTCCATGGACGGCTACAGCAGAAACACCAGTTTTCTCAATTCTCCGTGCTAGTTCAACGGTATCATGAGACGTTTTCAGAAGTCGAATTTTACATGTCACTGGTGTGCTCAAGTTCCTCTTAAGTGTTGTTAAAATCTTTAAAAAACACAAAACACTACGAGTCAGTATCAAACTGCAACTAGTAAAATGATGTAACAAAGTGATATTCCATAACATGTTTAACTTGATTACATCGTGAATTAGCTCAGGCTTTGACAATAATGCCGCACCCATTCCTCCACTGACAGAAAAAGCCTTGGGACAACCCATATTAATATCTATTGCTGCAACGTCATTGCACCTGAAGACAATAAGCATACAGTCACTAACTCATTCAAACCAACACAAACAGATTACAAACAGAAAGCATACAGTCACTAACTCATTCAAATCAACACAAACAGATTACACTACTCGAACACCAAAACAAACAGAAACTGCACGCATGTTAGTCCTTTGTAACGAAGCTATCAAAATGTTGCTGATAGCCAAAGAGGAAGTAGCATACATACACTATCTGAGCAGCAGTAAGAGCTCTAACAGCATCTGAAGTCCCAATTTGAAATACAACTCGGTCTCGTTCCTCTTGACAAGTTCTAAACACGACATTCTCCGTTCCCTTATCGGCAAAATCAATGGACCCAAGAGATTCTAGCAACAAACAAAAAATTCAATCAATAACAAGAACACAATCATATGGAATCAAGTAAAGAATAGTAATAGTAAATTACCATTTACTCGACGGACACATTTGATAAACTTATGATCAATAATCTCTTCACCGTAAGTAATATCAGCACCATAATCAGCAGCAAGTAACCTAAATGGTAATGTGCCCTAGGAAGAAAAAAAACAGATTCAAATTCAATCAAATTGAAATCAATTCAAAATCATCTTGCAAATCCTAAACCCTAACAATTTTGTGAAATTGATAACCCTAAGGGAAAATAGGGTTTAGGGGGTTTTACCACGCGGACCATTGGAGCCAGTATGAGCTTGTTTTCGTAATCCATGGTCGCTCGCCCGTTCCTCCCGATGTAATTCCCTGGTATGTATACTGTTGGGATCCGGATGAGCCCGTGAGCTACGGGCGGCCGGGTTGTACGATTACTGGGCTTGATCTTTGGTTTAGTGGGTAGATGAATGCACTAATTTTTGGTATGAATATAGCATTAACATATTATGTAAAAAAAGTTACATTTTTTTTATCTGGATGTGACTGAAATCATCTAAATCTGACTCAGTCAGAGTTAGTGATTTGATTACACAAGTCAGGAGTTTTTTTCCGTAACTGATTTAAATGGATCCGAATCAGAGATTAAGTCTTAATCAGAGACCGAATAAGTGACATCAAAAAATAAAAAAATAAATAGTCTGACATCTGACTCAGACCGAGTCAGTGGCTAAGTCAGATTTCGAAGCCGATTCAGTACTCACAAACAAATAGGGTGTTAGTTTCATATTCGATAAAAAAAAGTTGATAAACGTAAAAATAATTTTATGATGTTTGTACGTAACTACATTTGTAAGATGGTGGTAACCTCCCTCTATCATTTAATCACATAGAAAATGTGGCAATTCTGTGCTAGCAGGTACTACTGGTACCTTTTATTAACGACACTTTTCCAATTCTAATGAGCGCGAGGTAAGCGATCAATCGGAAGCCCACGAGCATTGCGGTCAACGAGAGATACGAGATGAGTTCGCCTCCGAGACCGATCTTTTCTATAGTAGGATCACTCCAGATTCTGCAACTAGCTCAATTTATGTGGGACGAATGTAGTATTTCCATATAAGTTCTGACCATTAGCTAGGCAATTCTTAACAAACCGCCCATCCCAAGCTAGCCTCATAAAAACGAACCCTATTTAGATTAAATTTATGAGTTGCCAATCCTAAAAGTTTCGTGATTAGCCTTCTCGGGAAATGGTGGGTCGCACAAAATCATGTGACCTACCAAATTCTATTTTGATGAAAGAGTAGGTTTTAGAGAATTTTTTTCGGTAAAAAGTTTAATAAAAATGTTAAACATAGGAAAGAAAGGATCCCTCAATATATCCAGAGTCTTACAGTGGAACCCGCCATCCAAAAAGTTGCTCCATGTTAATCCAACGGCTGGAGGGCGTCCAGGATTCTGAGACTCGAGCTATACTAGTACTACCGGATCTTTTTGCAGTATGTGTGTATCAATTTCTCATAATATCCAAATTTCTTATAAGTTTTAAAAGGGCAGATCCCACAAGAATATATGCAACTCGAAAATACATTTGGGAGAAAAATATTGTTGTTGGGACGGTTTGTTATCGCTATCACGGGCGGTACCAGGGTTTGGCTTTTCTAGGCTCCGGCTCAAGCCCGGTATAATATTTTTTTGTTAAGCCCAAACCACTGCCAGGCCTGTCATAGCTTGATATTCAGGCCGTAGCCAGGTTCAGTGAAACCAGTCAGTCATTACACGAGCATGACAAGACAGCTTGCTTAGTGAAGCATTTCATTCCCCCATTCGCCTGGATGATTTTCGAATGCCAAAGGCTCAAACAATCCAGAAGACACAGCTAGGACTCAAACCTAAGTTCAAAGGATTAATCTATCCAGAAGACACTCCTATGTCGCAATTGTTGGAGAACAGTCATTTCATGCCCTCTTGAGTTCACCCCCGGAAAGCCCAACCTGAAGAAACCCTTGCCTCATTCTGATCCAACCAGCAACCGCTAATGCATAAAATATTCATCCAAGTATATCATCATCAGCGACCTGAGTTCGAAACTCGTCTACATCTGGGTTGGGGGAATTTTTTCTTTATTTCTGATGCACTTATGTTAGGGGCACGTGCAGCCCTTGTCATAGAAAAATCTGTTTTGGCTTGAGCTTCAAGGAAAGAAGTGCACTCCCTGAGCTTCAACCTTCGTTTCCAGGGGACTAATTAATGACGACTCTCCCTCACTTAGCTTCTTCTTCCTTTACAATTAGAAGTGATTCTTCGTCAAGAACACCCTTGAATCTTATTCTTCCCCGTACTTCTCTCAGTACTAGAACGTCTTCTGGTTTCACTCCACGACGTCAATCCATATCTTTCCGTCAAAGGTAGACGCTTCTTCTTATCAATTCTAGGGTTTTCAGTGATGTCTTTTAATCTTTTTATTTTAAATAGGTCTGTTTTCAGATTTTGGATAATACTATAGATAGATGGGCATGCATCACAACTTGTGTCTCTTTGCAGTAGTTTTGTTGGGCAGAAGTGGCGGCTGCAGGAAGGTGGAAGTGGGAAGTTACAATCTCATATGAGACGAGAAAATGCATGGAAGCAATTTAATTCTTTTTTCAGTGAACCAGTGAGTACTGCAACAAGCAGCTTACAAAGAAAAACAACGTGCATTTCTTGTTTCCGGGACCATCATAGGCATACACGCAATGCATTCCCAGGGAGAATCTTACAGGACAAGTCGAATTTCCATTTATCAAAGTTGTCATCAACCAAATTATCTGTAAGTTAGAGTTAGTCGCAAATAATGTCTGGTATCAGTTTTCAACTGGCTCATTCTTCTGCATTGTACTCACCAATGCAGTTTAGTTTAGCAACTCCGGGTCCAGAAGAGCCGCATGTAGCCAGTCCAACTTGGACAGATGCCATTGTAGATAAACAAGGAGTGGATTTCTTAGGAGCAGAATTAGAGGTTTTTTTAGGATATCAGCTTCCATCTCACCCAAAGTTACACCGGGGGCAACTGAAAAATGGACTTCGCTATATTATTTTACCAAACAAGGTTCCAGGAGAAAGGTACGTACTATTCTTCAGATTCTTTGCATAATAATCTGGCAGAACGATAATGTAACAACCTATGTATCTGTGTGTATCCACTTGGTCTATGTGCTAGATTACAATTTTCGGTTTCAGATTTGAAGCACACATGGAGGTCCATGTTGGATCCGTAGATGAAGAAGAAGATGAGCAAGGAATGGCTCATATGGTTGAACATGTGGTGTGCCTGGGAAGCAAGAAGCATGAAAAGCTAGTTGGAATAGGAGCATGCTCAAATGCTTACACAGATTTCCATCATACAGTGTTTCATATTCAGGCTCCTACTAGTACAAAGGTCTGTTATATTTTGTTCCATGTCACATGAAAGCCGAGCCTTTTTGTTTCTTGTGTTGTAGAAAAGCTACCTTGTTACTTGTCAAATATTGATATTAAGCTTTTTTTTGCTAGGACTCCGATGGGGATCTACTTCCAGTTGTACTGGATGCTCTGAATGCGGTATGCATATCATTTGTTTTCTTTTTCGGGGTTTTCATCATACTCCAGTTTATTGTTTAAATTGTTCAACTACTGCTGGATTATATATACACTTTTCTTTCACGAGTGCAGATAGCTTTCCACCCTCAAACTCTGGCTAGTCAGATTGAGAAAGAGAGACGGGCAATCCTTTCAGAACTGCAGATGATGAACACCAAAGAATATCGTGTTGATTGCCAGGTGAATACCTTGTTCCCAGGTAGAATCTTACAAGTGTTTTTGCATCTAAAAAGCTCTCATGTTTGTATTTGGAACTGGTTGCAGTTGCACCAGCATTTGCATTCAGAAAATAAGTTGAGTAGAAGATTTCCAATCGGATTAGAGGAACAAATTAACAAGTGGGATTCAGATAAAATTAAGAAATTTCACGAGCGCTGGTACTTCCCAGCAAATGCCACCTTATACATAGTTGGGGATGTTGATAACATTTCCAAGATAGAGTATCAGATCGAGGTATATCTTGACTCCCGCTGAACTTTTCGCATTACTATTTTCCTTGTTGTGTCCATAGTAAGTTTCAAGTCTTATGTGCAGTGTTATCCCCTTAGAAATTTAAAGGGGCTGAATACTTACAAAATCTAGTGTCATGCAGGCTGTGTTTGGGCGAACAGGTATAGAAAATGACAAAGCCCCAGCCCCAGCCCCAGCTCCTAGTGCTTTCGGTGCTATGGCGAGCTTTCTTGTTCCAAAATTTCCAGGGGGGTTGGCAGCAAGCTTATCAAATGAAAGGTCATCCCTTTCTATGGATCAACCAAAAGCTTTGAAGAAGGAAAGGCATGCTGTTCGTCCTCCAGTCAAGCATGAATGGTCTCTTCCTGGTGCTGGCATGGATGCTAATCCGCCAGAGATTTTCCAACACGAGTTGCTTCAGAACTTCTCTTTCAGTATGCTCTGCAAGGTATAGGGTGTTGTTGTCTTTGAAGTAGTTGTCTATCATGAGATTTAGATTGTAATCTGTTGTTAGATTAATTGTAAGTTTTCCAGACTCTTACCCTCTTCCAGACTCTTACCCTCTTCCAGACTCTTACCCTCTTCAAGAACCCATCTTGTTTGTTTATTCAATTCCCTGGAGCAGGGGAAATCGATCTCGGGCAACAAAAGATAGACAAAGAGCCTTTACCCAAAAAAAATGTCATGATGATCTCTTACGACCCACGAGATGAGGATTAGGCACCATGGGAAAATACTAAGGAGGAAGCATGTGAATTGGCCACTGAAAAACCAACCTTCGAAGGAATGGCGGTGTAGCTTTTCAATTCTCCAATACCATCGTCGCCCATCAATTCTTTGATTCTCTTGGTTTCAGCGAAGACCAAATGAGAGAAGCGTCCCAAGCTATTGCCACCATCGCTGCAGGACATCAAGTGTCAAAGGGGAGAGTAACTTTTGACGACAGCGACATATGTATCCTCGGAGAACATTTGCGCCCGCTATATCTCACCGCGACCATCAACATGCAGCAGCTGAGGAGAGTATTCATTGATTGAGGAGCTTCCATGCGGAAGCAGTTTTCTATGACCAAACAGAACGAAATGACGCGGCAGTGATAGGGGTGTCCCATATTATCCCTCTGCCAACGTGGGAAGAAGAAGAAGAAAATAAAGTCTCAGTTTTCAGCCCTTCTCGTTTAGTCGTCGCGTCCAAAGATATGAGGAAATACGAGGGGGAAAAGGTATCATTATTTCACCCCAAAAGACTAGGAGTACCGATCGAGGCAAAGAGACAAAAGTTGGAGCTAGAACCACAGTTCCATCGTTTCACCACCAACAGCGGCGGGCCTGTGCATAGATTATAGCAATCAGCGGAGGTGATATCGACCGATCAGCTATGTGAAGAGTCCACAAGCGAGGTGGTGTCATCTCCAGAGGAAGAGAAAGAGGTAACGGAGAAATCCCAGCCTAAAGAAGAGCCCGTGGAAATACCATCCTTGGACGAAATGGAGGAAGTTAACATTTGAGACAAGGAGGAGCGCCTAATGAAGATTAGTACATCGTTAAATGAAGAAGAGCGACTACATTATAGAATTACTGAAGGAATACAATGATGTTTTTGCTTACACGTACAACAAGATTCCAGGGTTGGATGCTGAACTGGCTGCTCACTCTCTAGATGTAATGTTGCATGCTCGATCGGTAAAACAAAGAAGTTGCACCTTTCACAAAGATGTTGCTTTGGCAATAAAAGAGGAAATCGAGTGTCTAGTAGAAGCGAAGTTTATAGAGCTTATAAAGAACGCGCCCTGGCTCGCCAATATCGTACCTGTCATGCAGAACAATGGAAAAATTCGATGCTGCATCGACTACACAGATTCGAACCGAGCTTGACCTAAAGATGAATTCCCAGTACCTAACGTCGACATGTTAGTAGACGCAACCATCAATCACCAAATTTTCTAGTTCATGGATGGCTAGAGTGGCTATAACCAGATCAAAATGAATGCCATGGACGCGCATAAAACCGCGTTCCAAACGCCATCTGGTTGCTTTTACCATGTAGTAATGCCATTTTGGGTTGAAAAACGCTGGGGCCACGTACCAGCGGGCCATGGTATCCATTTTCCACGATCTAATACATAAACAAGTGGAAGTATACGTCGATAATATCGTGGTAAAGTCTCAGAAAAAGGAAGATCACGTAAACCACTTGCGAACGGTGTTTGAGCGTTGTAGGCAGTATAAGCTCAAAAATAAAATCCACTAAAATGCGCTTTCGGGGTTACGTCTGGCAAATTTTTAGGGCGTAGTCACGAGCAAAGGGATACAGGTGGATCCAGGGAAGGCGCAAGCGATACCCAGCATGGACATGCCTGTAAGCGTACAAGAACTCCAAAGCTTTCTCGGCAAAATGTCTTATGTCCGGAGGTTTATATCAGGATTAACGCAGATGATGGCGGCCTTCACCCCACTTTTGAAGAAGGGATGTTCTTTCCACTGGAGAATAACACAACAAAATGCCTTTGAAACATAAAAAGATGCTTGATCCGCCCCCGAGTTTTACGGACACCAATACCAGGCGAACATATGCATCTTTCTTACTCCCTCTGTCCCAATTTAAATGACCTAATTTCTATTTTCATTTGTCTCAAAAATGTGGCCAGCTTCTAATTATATATGTATTTTTCCAACAAACTCGCAGATATACCCTTAATATTTTTATAATATAATTTCATTTTCAGTGGGCCCCAAGTTAAAAATGAGGAAGAAAATATATATAAACGGGAAACAAATTTCTTGATATTTTTATTTTATCTTCATTCCTTTTAAAGTTTTTATTTATTTTTGGTTGTTGTTAGATTTTTTATTTTTTTAACCTATATACACTCCATAATTACTTGGATTATCTTTTATCATAAAATATAATCATTTATTACTACCTACTTAAAATATAGTTTCCAATTATATATAATTTTAATTAATAAATTTTGTATTTTCTAATTTTAGCAATAATAGACTTTTAATAAGGGTATACTAGGAAATTCATATAGTCTCCTATAGTCTCCTTAATTTTTTGACTTAGTCAAAGCGGTCATTTAAATTGGGACGGAGGGAGTATAACATTTTCAAAATTCCCCAAAAAAATTGAAAGATCTCATCTTCACCTTGTCTGACAGAGAAGAGGAATTGAGAATACTTTGTAACCCCATTAGATCTGGTACAAATAATTATACTCAGTTATTGTTACTTCATCCGAAAAATTAAAAACAAGGTACAATCAATGTGTAGCCGCTACCACGAACTTCATTGGTGACTAGTGAGGTGCCTCAGATCTGTAGAGCTATGATAGGAAAATAGAATGAATTTGAATTAAAGTTTCATTTCAGTTGAAAGAAATTAAGGTGAGGGGAGAAACACTAAAAGGAGGAGGAAAATAAGAGGCACAGTTTGGTGGAAGACGGGAAATGAGGACAACATTAGGCTTAAATACCATAATTGACCCTGGACATTAGCTAAGGGTGTGTTTGATCATTTACAACCCCAATTTCTGACTACCACTTTTTTACTACCATTTGCTACCAGTCTTAGGTGGCAACCTCCATAATATTATATTCATAAATCAATAGTATAAGACACATCGAAGACAAGTTTGCCTAGACAAACGAACCGTTGTGATCTCGCCAAGTGTGAGATCCAGTGGTTGTGGTTGTCTGAGGTCTTCCACGCGTGCATCTTGACCGATCAAATTCTAATAAAAACGCCTGCTTCCATATTCTTTACTCCATTTGTTTTCATCACTCTAAAAGGTTCTAAACGGCAGTGCTCTGCTAGAATTAGAGGTCATGATTCCATCTTGCTCTGCCGATTCTAGATTGGAAGCTAGGGATTTTATGTCTTCTCTGCACAGGTATTCTCGATTTTTAATTCTTTTTCAGATAATTTCAAACTTCTTAATCTCTCAGCAGATTCTCAAAATCAAATTGGTTTCTTCTCATTCCTCTCTTCAGTATTTGTTACTGTAGTTTGATTTCTTTTTAGTCTGTCATGTTGATTCAGTTTCGATTGAGTTATATTTTCCTTTAAATTTTGAGTATGGGTTTGAAAAATACTAATTTTGTGAAGTTCTCTTTGAACAGACAAAGTTAGGTTACTACTGTACTGTTGTTTCTTATGCGAAAGCCGAATCACAGAAAAATCAAAGAAGCGATCTTATACAAAACCCAGTTACCTTTAACATTTGTAACTTTTTTTCCTTTTACCTTTTTTTCGTTTCGATTTTTCTGTTCTTCAATTTCCCCTAATTTTGTTAGGATAGAGATTAGGGTTTATTGATTTCTAAGGCTGTGAAGTTTAGAGTTCTTATCTGTGGGTTTTAGTCAATATGTTCTATTGTTAATCATTGATGACAAAAATCAGGGTTCTTTGTCTGGCTCATTTTGTTTCAAATTTACATCTCTGGGTGTATCATTTTCTTCCCTGTAAAAGCGTTGTGCAAAACAGTTGTCCCTATCTTTATATCTTAATCTCTTTTAATGCCTTCGATTATAAAGTTTTCTCTAACTATTGGTCTTGCATAAATGAAGCAATGTGTTCACACTATAACATAGTATTTATACGGCTGTAAATGCTTCTTCAACATTTTTGCAAGTCAAGTTGTTGTCACTCCTGAAGCACATTCACTTTTGTGTATATGTATTTTTTTCGCTCGGTAGAAGCAAATTTCCATTTCAGCCATCTAGATTTAAATGTTTTGCTTAGTATACCGAATTTATTAGTGAATGTGGGAATCATAGTTCTAGGAATTTGGCAGGAATATTCAAATCGAACTTTATGATTATCTTGCTGGAGAAAATGAGACTCATTAAATCTTCTGCAAACTGTATGGTAGTTTTGTTTGTTCCATTGTTCTGTACATCATTGTCATCTGGGATAAACAGATGGATGCAACTAAAGGTATGTCTCTCATTATTGCAAAAAGACTCAATTTGTACAACTGTATTTCTATTGCATTTTTCATTGATACATGAAAATTCCAATGACTTCTTTTCGACCATTGCTACACAACCACTTATTTTGTACATATATTCATTTTGCCTAGCTGTTGTGTAAGTATTAAGAATCCTCTCCTTAGTGTACAAACAGTCCTGGACACTGAGATTTCTTTTTTTTGTCTTAGGTTGTTGTAGTTTAGCCTCGGGTACTACATATTTCAGTAATTTAGTTTAAGGTGCATATTAGGTTGCAGTTCACATGTTTACATCCCATGGATATAGTTTTACCTGTCTTCAGATTTGTCTTCTGTTTACCTTAAAGAATAAGGAAAAATCATTTGATCTTAATAGTTGTTAGTTGGTGGAAATAACTCATCAAAAAGCTCTTTTGGTGTTCAACTAGACGGCTTGCATTTTATGTTGTCCCGTTTGAAATCTATCAATATCTAAAGATAAAGTAGGTCTTCATTAACGGCCCTGCTGAAGTAAATGCGATAATGCTAGACCACAACAAGACTGGGTCTAACCGGACATGTAATAGGCAAGATGGCGGGTATCTTTAGTGCTGAAGTAGCAGGGAATCAAGAAAAGAATGAAATGCTAACCACACTAGCGTGGTAACTGAATCCGTAACAGTTCCAAATAACTTTAGCCACTTGCATTCCTTGAAAATTGGAATGAGGCGGGGGGATATAGACGGAGATGTGTCATCATCACCTCGAGAAAATGAGGGTATTGGTCACAAGGTTGGTCTCTTTTTTTCCTTCTTATATTTGAGTTCTTTTATGATACCATGTTGATATATCATTCATCATTTGATGATCATTGTCAATTATCGAATCTCATCAAACATTGCTAGAATACAAGCTATGCCTTCTCTAGGTTGGTTCTTCAGTAGGAATCTTGGTGTGCCTCTTAAGCTCATAGATGCATGGTGCATGAATTGTTATTGCGACTAAAGTTGTTAGTTTCTGTAATTCGCTTATCGAAGGGATCCGTGAACAAAAAGTTTTGACAAAACATTTTGACAAATCCTAATATCCATTAGATTATAAATATCTAATGGTTTAAATCATTGTTGATGTGGCATTAAAACTAACACTGTTACTCGTTTGGCTCATAGTAATTAAGAGTGATTTTTGCAAATAAGATCTAAAGAAAAAATATCGGGAAGTATGTACATGAGTTTTTGCTTTCATGATCCATGTCTATGATTAGCTTGATCATCGATGTCTATGATACAAAGTAGATTATTTTTTTCATTGACCAATGTTATCGGTTTCCATCTTTTCCCTTATCATTGGGTTCTATGTATGAAACACTCTCATAATTTGAGTCTGTATGGTGATGAAGTGGTTGGACGAGCCCATCCTTGAATGAGCAGCTCCATTAAGATTTAGAAGTGACTGGTCCCCTTCACAGAAACACAGAGTTTTTCTTCCTTCAAGCTGTTTCGGTTGGTGCAATTCAAGCAAGAATGAAAATGGAAAAGAGTCAAAAACAACCTTTGTTATCCCCCTGGTTTGATTTAACCAATCGTTGATTTATGATGGAGAAACTACTGTAACTAGGATGAACAATTCAATCGGAACATCGACATGTGATGATAGCTCCAAAATCAAGGATTATTTATACGATCTCAAATCTAATTATCAACCAATATGTAATTTTCAATTCATTGGATTTTGATTCTCGCATGGCAAGAAAACTAAAGCTTACACTTGCAAGAATTAAATCGATCAGAACCTGGGGTTAGAGTTAGACTCGTGTACGAAATTTTACTTAGGTATGATTTAATCTGTTTGAGCCAAACACGCAATACAGTTATTTACTCTACCACATAATTGATTAACTGGACCGTTGGATGTTTTTAAATCAATGGATACAATGATTTGTCAAAAGGTTTTGTCAAAACCTTTTGTTCACGGATCCCCTTCGTTCACCCTTTAAATGCATATCTTATTATTTCTTTGACAAGAATTTTTCTTTTTTGATAACGAAAAAGAAAAGAAATAGATTTGATAAGCACAAATATTTGACGTTCCACTATTTTTGGTTTTCGTTTCTTTAAGTACATTAATTAATTGTACTGTGAAGCTTCTAATCTGTTTCTCACTTAACTAATCAGGTGTGGTTTTTTGTTTTGGTTTCTTCTCTCCAAATACGCATTGTTGATTGTTGGCACTTGGCAATACCAAGATTCAATGTATGGGCAGAGGAACCCAGGAACAGTAATTTGTGAAGGTAAATTGTATGCTTCTTTTTTTTGCTTTATGTCTGGCTGTATGGCAGCGTTGTCTTCTTTCATGCGTAGTAAAATACTAATTGTGTCAAATCGGCTTTATACGTAATAACTCATATATTAGGCTAAATGGTTATTATCTGACTGTATCGCTGTTTAGGTAATCATAGACAAACTCAGCTCGACCAATGTGGTGGTGCAGTGACAACAGGCAAGAGCAGACATTGACAACAACAAAAATGTAGTACTGCTCATTGGAGATGATAATTTTGCACAGAAAAGATAGTTTAACTTGGATAAAGACATGATAGTATATATAGCGCGTTAAATTTCCAGATTTGCAGTTGAATGCAATTTACATAGTGTGCGCATTCTATCCCCATCAAACCACCCACTTCATCTGATGGCTTTAATTTTTGAAGATTTTTGGCTGCAGGACTACACTTCCTAATCTCCCGTGAAGAAATGAAAAGATGCATATTGAGATTTTGGATGTTGATAAAAAGAAAACCATTCCTTGGGTCATCTATGCAGAATGGGACCCCTCTTATCCGGTGAGTGCAGTAGTCCAATTCATGTAGGTTTGGGGGCATTGTATCCCCGTCAACCCACCTACTTATACAAGCCTAAAATGTTTTCACGCGCACCGCCAGCATTACAAAACAGTCATTTACAAGTAGGAATATTGGGTTTACTCATAAGTATACACCGGTTAGGCAGTTATTTTTTTATTTAACAAGCTAGCATGTCCTATTTGCAATGCAGGTAACCTTTACTCTTCTAAGTGGAAGATACTACCGGTTCCACTTTTTTTGTAGCTCTGGACAACAAGGTACAGAAGATGGTTCGGGACAAACTGCATCCAATCTCTTGAGAAATATTTTTCATTTAAAAAAAAAATACAAGAAATATTATACCAATGGCAGGCCAAAAGTATGGTTGGACCAAGATTTGCTGCAACAGTAAAAATGTATGTGTTTTTTTTTCTTTGTTTGTTGAGTAATACATGTATCATGATTATGTACTTCCAGTGCTTAGGTGTTAAGACCTAATGTAAGGCTTCATCGTATACAAACACGTTATTGTAAAAGCCACGTAGAAACAATATCTCTTTTAAATACAAGTCATTGAACTCGACTTTTATTGTGTTCAAACAAATAGATGGAGTTGCGCATCCTTCAGTAAATCTGCAGTAAAGCCTTAAAGTATTAATGGGTCTTAGAGCAGTTATTTAGAATCATAGAGCTTGATGGATGTGATGGACATCTTTCTTGATCTGATTCTTTGGTATTTCCTCCATCATAGGAAAAATGATGTATATCAGGATGTGTATCATAACTGCTGGCTTATAAAAAATTCTTCATGATGCGGGAAGACAGATGAAATAAATTCTTGGACAGGCAAGCGTTTTTGCACAAGAAAGTCAAAAGCAGTCCCGAGAAGGAATGCATTATGCATAATAAGTGAGAAGCCTATATATGGCTAAGTTAAAGATGGTTTTACGAAATGAGAGCCTTCAAGTTTCCCGATTCGTCACAGTAGGTGCATGCTCATGGCTGCCTATTTTGCATAATAATCACGTACAATATTGAATAGTCCCGTGCCGTCTGCGGCACGGGCAAATCCCTTGTTTGCAAACTAAAGGAGCAAAACACTTCATACCTTTGCCAAACGACCCCTTACGGATACTTCAAACTCTCTCTGTACCAAATTCATGCCTCTAAGATCTCCATAACATTGCAAGGAACCAATCAAGAAGGCATTCGCATCGAATTAACTGGATAGCTATTGAGTCTCTGTGGGTTAACTTTTGAAGAAATGAGGATTCCTAGAAGAATTTTAGTGAAATCGTCAGTGAAGACACGTCTCGAAAGACTTGTAATGGGAAAAATCTTTTACCTTTTAGTTGATTAATCACACCTGTTAGTTCATTCTCTTCTGGCTAGTATTTTAATTTCTTTTGTACTATAT
This sequence comes from Papaver nudicaule, assembly GCA_023529015.1. NCBI lineage: Eukaryota > Viridiplantae > Streptophyta > Magnoliopsida > Ranunculales > Papaveraceae > Papaver > Papaver nudicaule. The sequence continues at coordinate 10,327 of JAJJMA010221213.1, read as the reverse complement.
TATAGGGATTAAAATTTTGAGAAGTAAACATGATATTCTGTCTGCTTCTATGATGTATACCGTTGTGTCCTTTTGAACCCTAATTAGACTAGATTAAATTGTGTGTAGAAAAAACATATAATTTCGTGTAATGTAATCGTTCCTAGTATATGCATATATTGTGCATCCACCTTTTGTGGATACTGGATTGAATTCAATCAAGATTTCGTGGAAGAAAGAAATGCGTATTAGTAGTAGAAGAAGAGATGGATCCGTTATAGGAGGATAAAAGAAGAAGAAAAGAAGATAGAGAAAACTATAAGAAAAAATAAACAGATTGTGGGCTCATATTTCGGTGACGTGACAGTGAAATTTAGTTGCCACCTCATGTTGGTAGCAGTGGTAGTAGAAATGTGGTAGCCACAGTTAATTTTCGGATCATTTATGTTACGTGTATGTTTTTTTTTTTTTGAAGGTATGATACGTGTAATTTCTATAGTATCTACGATTGCGGATAAATTCATGGATTAGAACCACGCCCGGTTCGCCAAATAGTGCGGATTTGAAAATATAATCCTGTCCGGCTCATAGGGGCTTGCAGATTGATTTTCGCCCGCAATTTTACGGACGGGAGCGGGTGAACTCTGCGAGTCCGGCCTACAGTAACACCTATTCGGGCTCAAGCCCAGTGCAAAAATAGTTATCGAGACTGGGTTCAAGCCCGGTATAATATTTTTTGTGTCAAGCCCAACCCACTCCCAAAGAAGGCCTACTTCCCCTTGTGATGCTATCAACAAGAGGGGAGTTTTGAGTCATTTCATGTGCCAGGTGATGGCTGAGACTTGGGGATACGCAAACATTATTAATTAATTGCATCACATTCTGCGTATGAATCAAGAATTAATGAAGCTGATCATGTACTGTGTGCCCAAGAGATCGAAGAAGTTTCATGGCCATTTCTGATGACAGAATCTGATTCTTACAGACATGATTCATAATGATTGTTTTGCATCCCAAGGAAATCCCGGCTTCCCATGGTTGGTTTGTCACTTACCTCTGACATTTGATCAGTCACCAGTATTGTCCTCCACCGAAATTAATTACTTCTCGAAGCTCGGGCGTCGTTACCACCGCCACCAGAGCAGTATATCGCCAACAGCCACCGGGAAACAGCCATCATTAAGCGACTAAGGCAAGTAGTACTAACTTTCCTGAAAAAATTTCAATAAAGTACGGCCACTGTTTCTTGGGTGCCCCCTATGTGACAAATTTAATATTTGTTTGACCACCGCACCGACGTGGCGGCGGTGGCAGTGACGATGCAGGGAGATAAGTACCACTGGCCTTTACTACTACGTGGGTATGCGTTAGATTTCTTAGATTAGACATGTTACTTTCCCTATTAAATACAAAAGTCAATTTTGAGCATCCGGCCGTTTCCATAATTTCCTGCCAAAACGTGCAAAAACATAATTTCCTGGCAACTTAATGGTGGTATGGTGCCTAAGCTAGTCGTAATACGATTTGGCGAAGATCATGAAAATGATTATCCTGGTTAGAGGCGGAGCCAAGTAGGAACAAATAAGATCGCCAAAGCAGAATCTGATCCTTGTAATAATTAGCAAATGGTAACTAAAATTAGGTTGCAAAGTAGTTTTTTTTTTTGCTTAGATTTTTTTGTTTTTGTTGATAAGTTGCAAAGTAGTTCGTAGCCTACTACTATAGCAACAGCTATAGCCAGAACTCTGTCAACAGCATTATCCAAAACTTTTTACAATCCATTAATAGGCTTAAGATATTCATGCATTAATGAAATAAAAAACAAATAGATAATATTTATCTAAAACAAACTTTCAATTCTGGCGTAATCAGAAGCTATAAAGTGGATGAGGAGAGAAAATGTAGAGCTCCGTGAATCGGTGCGAAAAAGAGTCAACCCAATATCCAACCGATTCCACCCATTGTTTCCATTTCTGAACCTTATATTTCTACAGATCTAATGGATTTTCCCATTCAAGCTTTACTTCTTCTCTTCTCAATCGTCTTCTGTTAAGTTTAGGTTGTTCTTTTTTGATTCCGCTGTCTGTTTCATCCTCTAGATAACTTTTTTCTTCAATCATGGACGGAGAAGACGAAGATTCAAGTGAAGAGGATTCTGATCCAGAACCCACATCAATTCTCGATTCCTCTTTATCCTTTCTGGTTTTTCACCAGCTGATCTTAAAACCCTTTTCTGCTGACGTCCCTCCTCCATATGTGACCCTATCCATCATATACAACTCACCATCCTTCAACCCGATCTATTACCAAATCCGTCAATCTGCTAGGCATCAGTTAGTCCTAGATCTGGTACCCTGGTTTAGGGTGAATCCTTACCATCTGCTATTATTCAATCTCTTTGTCAGTGGGTTTTCTGGTACCTTAAAACTTAAAATTGAGATTGTTTTTTGGTTGCCCTGCATCTGTTCCCGGAGATTAAACCAGCCATGGTCCATAATCATGTTATCCTGTCTCCGTAAGGAATCAATTAAACCCAGTAGATCTGGTCTCCTGTGGATCCAAATTATCCAAAGTTCCGTAATTCAATCATGGGATTCTCAGGGGTTTCATTATGGCCAATTTTCTGTTCAACAAGTTACTCGCATCTTCTTTTGTTTTAACTCGGTTAACTGGCTAGAGTTTCTGAGTCGTCCTTCTGGACAGGTGTCTCGGTACCTCTTCCAGTCACTCTGTTCACTATCTTTTCTCACACGTGTTTTTTGGGAGTTCCCTAGCTGCTGCCTGAGAGACAGCTGTTTCATAGGATTCGTTTTCCCAATGGTCTGTGTGGATTTGTTTCTGAGATTAGACGACAACCCCTTTCAGTCTTCTAGGTGGAAGAATTATATGATCATCACCTCTCATGAGGGTGACTTCAGATGTCCGTATGTTAAATTCGTGCTTATTTTATCTTTTCAAGGTGTTTCTCACTTAGTTTATCAAAAGACTAGGGTTGTAGAAGTTAGGAAGGGTAGGCCTTTCCCACGAATAGTTGGGGCCCGTCGGTACATACTCAGGCCTAATCCAGAAACATTAAAGTCTAAGTACTTGAACTTACAATTGTGGGATTGCATAAAGATGCTGAGTGTTCTTGGCCTTTCATGTTCTATATCTTGGGTTTCTTCGATAAGGTTTTGGTATTCGTTCGGATCAAGGATTACTTCCCATGCATGGGATAAGAAGAGAGATGAAATAGATAAACAGAAAGGATACACCTGGGCAGAGTTGATGGATGTCTTTCAGTCTTTCTTATCTAGAGTCCTTCGCCCTGAGTTTGTCCCTGCCTTGGATGTGCAGTATTTCCAGGCAGACTGCTTAGCGGTTCTTTACAGGATGAAGCTATGTTACTTTTTTAGTGTGTTTAATCATACAAGAAGCTGCAGCGGTTATATGCTGAAGATATATCCAAGCCATCTGGTTACGAGGGGAAAGTTTTTATGGGCTACTCCTTTGTGGCAAAAAGGGAAATGGAGACAACAGGTCTCCATTTATCAACTATCAACTATAAGTCTCGTTGCGAAGGTTGAGTACCCTCTACCACCACTTACCTTAGTTAGAAGAGTGCGACAACAGTGGTTTGTGGATAACCGGTGTATGGACCCCCTGTTCTTAAGCCCAAAATTTATTTGGGGTCCTGAACTATTGCCTTGGTACTCTGTTATTTTCGGGTTTGTGAGTCTGTCTACTAGTGTCTATGTTGGTGTGTCTGCAGAGGCGTGCACCACTCTACTACTACTGTTGTCTTCCATGCTTTCTGTTAGTATGTCGATCTGTATATTATGTAGTATCTCTGGTATCTTGTATTTGCATGGTTTTTCTTTAGTTAGTTTTCTCTGCATCATCGGCGGTGTCCTACTTCAACTACTATTTCAACTCATGAAATTTCAAGGTCTGACATCGATTAGTATCAATCATATGAAGCTCTGGCAGGATGAGGAAGATGTTTGGTTTCATTATTATGGGGTAATTCCTTTTTGCCTTAAAGGATACATTACGTCCGGCCATTGTTGTCAATGGCCAGTTGCTGTCATTCTTGTATGCATGGCAACACAATGTTTTGGTTTTGTGATCATCCGGCTTTCGACTTCATGGACTAGATCTAATCTATCACACTCGACCGTTCTTTCGACACCGATGGTAACTAGAAGCGTTACAACATTTGTGGAAGTTGATTTGATGTTGTTTACTTTATGTTTGTGGGAAACATCTTATCAAGTTTGTAAGCACTCATGTAATGATCTTTAGTTAATATATGCAGTCCTTTCCTTCAAAAAAAAAAAAAGAAGCTATAAATGGGCAGTGTTCTTTTCATCATATCCAACACAACCCATTGCATTCATTTCCTTGGCATTTCTCTGCAAACTATATTTTGCTGTGTGTTTCTTCATCTTTGTTTCTCATTTCTCATTGTAGAGTATAATTCTCTTAAGCAATGGCGAGTAACGGAACAGCAAACGGGAATGCTAGCATTAAACTAGAGATATGCCATGATGATAGTGTACCACCGGTTAAGGCTCAGACAATTGATCAATTGCATTCTCTTCAGAAGAAAAAACCATCAGCTCCTACTACACCTAAAAAGCAGCAGGGAACGGATGGATTGTTCTCATCAGCCATTTCCGATCAAGAACGTCAACAGCAACAGCTTCAATCAATCAGGTATTAACCTTTGACAAAACCAAGCTGCTAATGCTATTTTGTGCCAGCGAAAAAGTCATAAATTGGTGCTTAATCACTAAGTTTGACTAAAATTTGCTTAATTGAGTCAATTACCGATATGTTTAAGGTCTCATTTATTCGTTCGTCTAGGTGCATATGGTGCACGAAATGGCACCTATATTGTGAATTTGTACTAATTTTTGTTCCGACTTATTGTAGTGCCTCATTGGCATCACTCACGAGAGAGACAGGACCCAAGGTGGTGAAAGGTGACCCATCAGCAAGGAAAGCTGAAGCCCCAAAGGCTCCAGTTCCTCACCATCATCACCATCTTACCGCGCCGGTAGTTCCCATCAGTGACAGTGCTCTGAAGTTCACCCACATCCTCTACAATCTCTCCCCGTCGGGTAACTTATAACTATCTTAATGACCGATGTCCAAGAGTTCGCCACCAGAAATTGGCAATGGTGATGGATACTAACTAGGACAATTTTCGTTGTATTTTGTATTTGCACAGAGCTGTATGAGCAGGCCATAAAGTATGAAAAAGGGTCTTTCATATCATCTAGCGGTGCACTGGCGACGCTTTCTGGTGCCAAAACTGGTCGTTCCCCAAGAGATAAGCGTGTCGTCAGAGACGGATCGAACGAGGATGATCTTTGGTGGGGAAAGTATGTAATTAGCTTCTAGCATCACAATCTCATATCATGAGTGTTTTTAAGATTTTATGATGGATTTAGTATTGATTTTGGAGCCTGTTTTTGCTTCCTGCAGAGGCTCACCCAACATTGAAATGGATGAACACACCTTCATGGTTAACAGAGAAAGAGCTGTTGATTACTTGAATTCCTTGGATAAGGTGTGTAATATACAAGCCATGTTATGTAATGGGCCCGAGGCGCAAGCCTAGGCGCACGAGTCGCTTAGTGAGCGCCTCGACTTTGATGCACCCAAGGCACCTGATGCGCCAACCCAATACCCTTTTACAGTATTAAATTTTCCCTGGTCGCGTTAGGCGCGCTGAGGCGTGATGCGATTAGCCTGGCGCCTCACCTCGCCTCACGCCTCGAACAAGGCATTACGAGTGTATCTGCAGCCAAGACCGAGGATCCTAAGTGATTCATTGCTTTAATTTACGATTGCAGGTGTACGTGAATGATCAATTCTTGAATTGGGATCCAGAGCATCGGATTAAAGTCAGAATCGTATCAGCCAGGGCATATCACTCCTTGTTCATGCACAATATGTAAGTAAATTTCGGCACCCCTAGTTTCTCTGGTGACAATCTGCACCAATTTGGTCAGATTTAGAACAGAAATGTGCAATGACGAGTGCTGCCACTGTACGAAGCTGATAGAATGTTTTACGGTTTTGAATTTGCAGGTGCATAAGACCTACAGAGGAAGAGCTAGAGAATTACGGCACTCCAGATTTCACCATTTACAATGCTGGACAGTTCCCATGTAATCGTTACACCCATTACATGACTTCTTCGACTAGCATAGATCTTCACCTTGCTAGGAGAGAGATGGTCATCCTTGGTACTCAATATGCTGGTGAAATGAAAAAGGGATTATTTAGTCTAATGCATTACCTCATGCCTAAGCGCCAGATTCTATCTTTACACTCTGGCTGCAATATGGGCAAAGGTGGTGATGTTGCCCTCTTTTTCGGCTTATCAGGTACGAAACAACCATAGTTGTCCTTTGGTTTTGATATGTTCCAGAGATTTAATGCTTGTATATGAATGTATTCTAGGTACTGGTAAGACAACTTTGTCAACAGATCAGAACCGATACTTAATTGGAGACGATGAACACTGCTGGAGTGATAATGGTGTCTCCAACATTGAGGGTGGTTGCTATGCCAAGTGCATCGATCTTTCTAGAGAGAAAGAGCCAGAGATTTGGAATGCCATCAAGTTTGGAACTGGTAACTATGCTTACTCTGTCGTCTGTCGTATTGTTAGGCATGTTTTCCATGAGGTTTTCTGACATTATCTTGTCTCTGACAGTGCTGGAAAATGTGGTTTTCGATGAGCATACTCGGGAAGTGGATTACACAGATAAATCTGTTACAGGTAACTAAGAATCAGATAGCACGGTAAACAAAAGCGTGTAATCTGTAGCACAATCTAATGCTTGTTGTTGTTATTGCTGTTGCAGAGAACACTAGAGCGGCCTACCCAATTGAATACATACCGAATGCCAAGATACCATGTGTCGGTCCACACCCGAAGAACGTTATCCTTCTGTCTTGTGATGCTTTCGGAGTGCTCCCCCCTGTGAGCAAGCTGAACCTTGCACAGACCATGTACCATTTCATCAGCGGTTACACCGCTCTGGTATGTATTCACTATATTTATCTTACGGCAGTTATTGAGTCTACCAAATGAATAAGGGGTTGCTAGTAGTTCGGCAAGATTATCAATACGGGGTTTAATAATCTTTGACTGCTAAAACAGGTTGCTGGAACAGTGGAAGGTGTGAAGGAGCCGACAGCAACATTTTCAGCCTGCTTTGGAGCAGCATTCATAATGTTGCATCCTACTAAATATGCAGCAATGCTAGCAGAGAAAATGCAAAAGCACGGGGCAACAGCTTGGCTCGTCAACACTGGCTGGTCCGCTGGAAGGTGATAAATACATACCAGTCAGGGTTCTTGACTAAGATCATTGTGCGCGCATTCATTTAGCCACTGCCTTTCCTTTTTCACACCTTACTGATTTGGTGACTGATTTCTGCAGCTATGGCACCGGTAACCGTATTAAGTTGGCATACACTCGTAAGATCATTGATGCCATTCACTCAGGCAGTCTTTTAGAGGCAAACTACACCAAAACCGAAGTATTTGGGCTGGAGATCCCTACTTCAGTTGAAGGCGTTCCTTCGGAAATATTGGATCCAATCAATATGGTTAGTTTGAACATTCTTTTCGAACTTTCAAACTTAGACTGCCAACTTGATAAACTGTTTCTTATATGCGTGATTGGTGATTGTATCGCAGTGGGCAGATAAACAAGCATACAAGGATACTCTATTGAAGCTGGCAGGTTTATTTAGGAACAATTTTGATGGTTTTGCTAACTACGACATCGGCAAAGACAGTACACTGACTGAGCAGATTCTTGCAGCTGGACCAATTTTTTGATGATACTAATGGTCTGGTGGTGGATTAGACGAGACAACCGCTATTGTGGTGGTCTTAATTGTACCCGCGGTGCACTGTCTACATCTCAGCTGTTACAGGAAAAGCAATTCTTTTTCTTCAATTTATTTCTTATAAAAATAAAATTGTTGAAATTTTTTTTTTATGATCCAACTATGTACCATTTTCATGAGTTAATGCAATTCTTCGGTTTGAATTCAAAATACTAATTCGCGCGATAGGTAAAAAAACTAATAAAAGTAACAATTGAAGATATCTTTCTTACCTAGTAGCAGTAAGTTTTCCTTTTTCTGTTCCTGAGGAGCATTTCTTTTCTTGCTATCCAAGGAAGCAATGCTATGCAAGTGAGGTGTTCCTCGAGTGGTGGTAAACAACATTAATTCCGTAGCATCATCTTCGAGTTTCTTCAAAATCTCCTCTACCTTTCTCAAGGTTTTAGTGTCAGGGTCATAACAAGAGACAATAACATTATACCACAACCGACATATATCGCTATTTGTTTGCGCAATTTGCTTAAACCAGCCGTAGTCTTCCAATGTTATTCTAAACTTCTCAAGCCAATGCACACATTTGACAGTCTTCTCATGCCTTAAGTACTCCCATATAGTAATATGTTTACTTGGAACTACTTCTAGAGCACACAAATTCCCTCCCAATTCTACGAGTTCGACATGGTTATTGTCACTGACAGGAGCAGGTATTGATGGGAGCAATTCACTCGTCTCATGTTCCAAATCAAAAGCCAGAGTCTCCGGTTTTGAACTGCCTTGATCCATCCAGTAAATATATCCACCTACAAACACCCCCGCTAATGGTAAAACATTCAAATGGGACATAAGGCCTTCTCTAATCAGACAAGCATTGTATCTCCATCCATTACTACCACCTGCAAAGGTATACACCTGAACATCTCCAGTGCGGAAACGACACTGAATACTAACAACCTTGTACTCGTTTCTTGATCGAAGGTACCCGTATCCGACCGTCTTTTTTGCACGATCATCATCGTCGAAGTATGCAATAACCGGAACTTGATTATTCTCTTGTGTGACAGGATTACAAACATAGACTTTTGTTTCGCGTTGATTTACATAACCGGCATAACAAACTAAGCCGTTGCAGGAACCAACGATTAGACTTTCCGAGACGGACATTGGCATGCTTATGCCTAAGCTGTATTCTAACTTTGTAGTATTAACTACTTGATTAAGTTTTTCTTCTGAATAGTAGAAGTGTAGATTAAATTTGTGTGAAACCCCGTAAAGTAGACCCTTCTTGGGTTTAAACCTCGTTGCTTGAACGAGTATAACCAAACCCAATGGTTGATGTTGTCCGACTCCAAACCCATTTGATACTCGGAAGTTGAATGTGCTCTCCAGTGACTGGATTGCAAACATAGACTTTTGTTTTTGTTTCCCCTTGATGTGTAGTTGTTGAACTGTAGCGACCAGCATAACAAACTAAACCGTTGCAAGAACCAACCATTAAACTTGTGTAGACGGATGGTGGCATGATTAAGCTGTGGTCTAACTTTGTTGTATTAACTACTTGATCACCTTTTTCTTCTGAGAAATAGAATTGCGCTTCGATTTCAGTTGCCGTATGGCGTGAAACTTCGTAAAGCAAACCCATCTTGGGTTTAGGTATCAGAGTTCGCCAAGTTTTGCATACTTCTCTGCACTGTAACCCTGAGGACATTGGTAAGCCATCAAGAATGTCCGCTGTGATTTCTAAAGGTAACTTCTCCATTAAATCGAATCTCTTGAAAGCTTTTTCTTTTCTTGTTCTTGATTCTTGCCGCATTCACGAGTGCCTGACTATAAACACAGTACTATATATAGATTCATTATTACCCTAATACTTTGATTTGGGTTTGGATACGAATTAAAAGCGTTTGACCATGTAAAATCTTCTTTGACCCAAATCCATATTTAATCCCTAATTTATTTGTGCATCAAAGAATGTGCGACTGTACAAGAGAACTGGAGAAAATGTTTTGGTTAAATTTTGTAGGTGCATATGACGACCTACGTAACAATGCCTGGAGGGGGGCAAAGAGCCAAACCTCCAAAAAAACGAAAAGAGAACATCTATCTTAAACTTGTGTCAAGTAAACTCGAAATACTAAGTTTCCAAGTAAAAAAGAACACAAAAGTAACAATGGGAGATAACTTGATTATTACCTAGTAGCGGTAAGTTTTTCTTTTTGTGTTTCCTCGGGAGCTAGTTCTTGTTCTTCTTCTTTCCTTTCTCTTTTCTCAGTAATCGTTTTCAACGAAACAAGGGTATTCATGTGAGGAGTTACTCGAGTGTTGAAATATACCGATTCGTCCCTGAGTTTCTTCAAAGTCTGCTCTAGCTTTCTCAAAGTTCTAGTTTCAGGGTCATAACAAGAGAGAATAGCATTGCACCACAACAAATATTTGTTGCTATTTGGCAGTACTGATGGCTCTGACCAGCTGTAATCTTTCCATTCTAATCT
>JAJJMA010221211.1:0-17889 GCA_023529015.1 Papaver nudicaule | reverse complement strand
AAAATAGAAGAAGACGATGAAGAAGACGATGTACAGTAAATTTTCGGGTAGCTTTTTTAAAATTAAGTCTATTTTCGGCTGGATTGGCTGTGACACATTTTGGTAACTTATTTTTCGTCTGGTTTTGTTGCATGAAATACAGACGATAATTGATTTTCGTCTAGAGTTTTAGGGTTTCACCCAGCCGAAAATAGGCTTAATTTTGAAAAACCTAGCCTAAAATTTACTGTACATCGTCTTCTTCTATTTTCGGCTAGATTCTGGGTTAAAATTGAGCCGAAAATAGGCTATGGAATCACAAAATCTAGTTTCGGCTGGATTTGTTGACAAAAATCCAGACGAAATTTAATGGTGGTGGTGGCGGTGGCGGTGGCGCTGGTGCTGGTAGTGGCGGCACTTTGAATAGTTTAACAACTAATCTAAGTTTAGTTAAACTAATCTGATTCATTAGTTCTAATTAAATAGGGATATTTTGGTATTTATGAAAATATGTCGGATAAGGGGTTTTTGAAAAAGCTTAAAAATAGCTCTATTTTGTTTTATTATCCGGTCCCCCTATCACTTTTTTCGGTCCCTAAATCAGCCTTTTTTTTTTCAGCTTTGCTTTAGCTTTAAGAGTGGATAAACAAGACACTGCCCACGCAAGACAAGCAAGAAAAGTAGAAAACTCTGAGCATATAGGGAAGTGCTAAAAAAAATTGCATTTTACCTAGAAATGGTATGCTCTGTCATATAGTGTCCACTATAGCCTTCTCAATTCTCACTTTTACCGCACCTACATCACGCCTCTTTCTCTCTCTCTCTCTGGTCAGATTCAGTTTTTTTTTTTACTATCCTTCTGGGGATACCCATTTCCTCATACTACGTGAAGTAAAAAATTGACATGAGTTTCTCTATAAACAGAGATTCTTTGCCACTTCTCACTCTTTCTCATGGAGATCATGTCATACCGCCATCTCTCTCTCTCTCACACACTCTCTCTCTCTCTCCATTTTATTAGATTTTTACTATCCTCTTTGGGAATTGGGTATACCCCTTTGCAATGCAGTAAAAACCAAGATTTCTTTTTTCTCTCACTTTTCTGCTGATCGAGATAATCTCTTTCAGTTTTCTTTGTTTTTATGGCTAACATTCTTTCGCACTTGATAAATCCAGAACTATATGGTGCTGCCATTTTATTGTGCATTAGGGTCCATACATGAAACACATAACAATGATCTTTGTTCAATTGTCCCAGTACAAACATTATGCAAGTATAGAGCCAACATGTTTGCTCCAACGATCATTCTTGACAAGCGCGGTTCGCTTACGAACAGCTTCACAATCTTTCGGATATTTCTAGTTTCATCTTAATTTGAAAGAGACTATAACATCTCCTCGTCCTAAAAATGAATTAAAATCATCCAAACTGGTACTGGTCTACTTTTCCATCTGTGCAGATCATGATAACAAGTCTCCCTACCAAAAAGAAGCTGAATTTGGGATCGGAAGATCATTAGTTTTTCGCCTTGTCTTTTTGCAAACGCGTGGAACTTGCCTCCACCTATTCGTGTGTTTACATCAACCTGGCCTAGGAGTAGTCCTCCAACAATCAAAGTATGTTTCTTCGGTACTCTTTTACAATTGGTTCCGGCATCTCATATGACTTTCTCCAAAAATCATACAACTTCCTTAGCTATGTCTCCATCTATTCTGCATTTCATCAAAATTTTGGAACGCAAATGAGCACACATATGATCACCATGGCCAAACTTCTAATTGTTCAAGTCACAGCCCCACCCCCCTGCTCTCACCTACTTCAAGTCAAACTCGATGTCTCTTGGATACGTCCCAAGTCCTGACCAACCTTGTGGCCGGGGTTTGGTTCTGTATGACTCTACATGTGTGTGCAGAGGCACAGGTGGCAGAATATGTCGTCCCAGCTCCATTCAAAAAGCAGAAGCGAAGGCATCCCTAGAAGCTGTCCTTTGGACAGGGGATTACAGGTGTATTCTAGGATATATGAAGGAGACTGAGAACAGTCATTCAGCAACTAATAAACAAGACCAATAACACATCATGGTCTTTCGCCTCCTACTAATTATTAACCAAGTATCCTGTGGTTTTGACAGTTTCGATTTGATTAGAGATGAGCAAATCAAACCCCAGGTGCACTAGCAAAACTCATACGCCTACAGAACTCTCCTGAATCCGGATGGTGTAGAACTACTTTCTTATACAGTTTTAGATATATTAACTCGAGAGTGAATCTCTTGATTGATCAACTGAAACTTTGTAAACCTTTATCTATATTTATATCAAGGAAAAAATAAATTAAAGAACAACACACAAGTTCTTTATTTAAATAAATTGTAGCGACACAGGTTCAATACAAATTCCACTCCTATATGGCTTAACGGTGTGCTTAATTCCAATGAATTACTGTTCAAAGATGTTGTGTTAGTCCATATGTCTCAACCAGATATCTAGATGTGTCACAATTGGTCCATATGTCTCCTAAGCACGCTAAAAAGCCCAACTATGATCAATGTTTTTCACAATTGGTTTGAAACGTTTCCATATGTCTCAACCAGATATCTAGATGTGTCAAATGTTTAACTAACAGGAGTCTAACGACGGTTTTGAAACCGAAAACAAACGATCACTTCTGTAGGAAAAATAAAATAAAATGTAATGGCTCGTGACTTCACTAAAAGATTTCCGGTGTCCCTAAGAAATAAGCATGAAATCCATCTGAACCAAATTCAGCTATACACAACGTACTATTAAAGATAGTCCACAAATGGATTCCTAATAAACAATACCCGCATCACAATCATGCAAACATGTGTTCAAAAGCCATACATCGAATCACACCGTTAAAGCTATAGGTAGTTACTAAACAATGTATTAAACATGACAAAGTTGAGACCTGTTACCTAATTGGCATTTCAGAATCAGCCCAGGAAACTCTCTTCTGAACCTGCATCTTCCATTGCCAACTTCTATACATGATTCTAGCTTAAATAATCTAGATGTATTATTGCACATTAGCTCCATAACTGTGTCCATCTAACATGATCGCATGAGTCAACTCCAAATGCAACTGTACCATCTACAATTCGTATGTTCCATCCTGTTTCAAACTCATGTCATATATTTCTCCACTAAGATCACTGGGTTTCGATAAACCCTTCCTTGCATCATACGAACGCTCATTATTACTACCACCTTTTCCTAGACCTCGACCTCTGCCCCTGCCTTTGCCTCTGCCTCTGCCCAAGAACGGAACCTCGTGTTTCTCTTCATCATCTGAACTCAACCCATATCCAGAACTTCCTCTACTCCCTTTTGTCCTCGAGCTTCCGTGGGAAGAACCCTCTTCGTGTCTACCCATATTAAACTCCCTGGGTATCGCCCTTCCACCAGTATTAGTACCCTGTTCCCGCCTACCCATTAACTCAAAATTCTCTGAACTAGGCCTCTTCCCTGCATTACCATCACTCCTCAGATTTAACTCCAGTCCACCAATTTCCCCTCCTTCACCCTCGGACTCACTTCTGCCTTTAGAACCATTCGAGAATCTCCTAGGCCCTTTACCTCTTTTCACGTTAGGCAAACTGAATTCCTTAAAACCCTTAAAATCCTCAGAATTTTCCTCACTTGTAATACTTTCATAAGCTTTAATACTATGAACAACTCCTTTAGGAAAAAACCTGGCTGAAGGAAAATCATCACCACCATGCTGAAACAACTGAGGCCCATCATTATCAGACCATAAATCATATCCACCAGGTCTTTGAAATCTATCAGCTAAAACTTTCACTTGTTCATCAGCTCTAACTGAAAACAATGCTGGTGCTTTTTCAACAACTTCCCATGGCTTTTCTAATTCAGATACTGCAGCTCTAAGTTCTGCCCTTTTTCGCATTTCGTAAATTTGTTTTTCTCTACATAGTCTGGCTTTAAGTAATTGTTTTGCTTTCTTTTGTTGCATTCTTTTCCATTGCCATTTTGATACTCCACCTGGAAATGTTCTTGGACCTCCTCCCATACGAATAATTGATGTTCTTAGTGGATTTGTGGAGGTTTTGTTAAATGAAAGTTGTGAAAATTTTGTAAAAAAGTTCATTTGATTGGGACATGTTAACATTCTAACCGATGATAAGTTTTGAGATTGAGTTGGTACACTTACAGACATTTGGATTGTCATCGCTGTTGCTTTTCGATTTCTTCAAGTAATGGACGAAATTACTGAATTTTGAAATCAAATTCAATTAAAACCCTAGGGTACGAAGGAGATTAAATTGAACTCCGAAATAAATTGAAACCCTAAAATTCTGATTGTCTGAACAGTTCCAGCATTGTTAATGGTAGGAAGGAGCTCAGGAGAAGTGTCTGAGGTTATCCAAGATGCTGAGTGAATGGCTCAGGTTTTAGAGGGTTTTATCTAGACATTTACTTTAGGAAGCGGTCTTCTGCTGCAAAGGTTTGTATTTGTAAAATACTACTCTTCCGTTTCTAAAACATAGGCACAAAAAACAATTTCCTAAAACATAAGAAACTTAATTGAACTAAAAATATTTCACTAGAACTAATTTTTTTTATATGATTAGTTTATATTTAGTTTCATTAAGCCAATCATAAAAAAAAAATTAGTTCTAGTCAAATATTTTTAGTTCAATTAAGTTTCATATGTTTTAGGAAAATGTTTTTTGTGCCTATGTTTTTGAAACGGAGGGAGTAGTATATTGCCCGTGCCATGATGGCACGGGATCGGACTTTTCTTTTGCCATCAAAACTGAATCATTGCGAAAAATTAACAATTTACACATTGCGTTGAAATACACATCAAAGAATACTAATTTTGACTAACTAACAATCAAAAAATACTGCAAATTAAATAATACAAACGGAATCATGACTGTTGCCTATAAAAGCACTTCCGGATACACCACGTTCGATGTTTCATGTCTTGTGCTGGTGCTTGGGAGTAAAACATTAATGAAACCGGCAGTCATACACCTAGACAATGCGACGTACAACTGTCCGTGGCTAAAGACGGGGCTTCTCAAGTCTATCCCTAAGTGTTTAAGTGATTGTCCCTGAGATTTATTTATTGTCATTGCGTACGCCAACCGGATTGGAAACTGCCTTCTCGTCATTCGAACGACGACATCCGACGAAGAAGGTGTAAGTGAAATGCGTGGTATAAAGACCACATCCCCGGTTTTGTCACCTGTTAATATGAGCTAAAAGATCTGAGCTATGTTAAAGAACCTAGCAGTATCACATACTAATTCAGTAGAAATAGGTTATGGAACATTGATAAAAAAGGCATGAATAATGCTTTGTCACCTGTCAATATAGTAGCCACAATAACGTGTTGTTCGCAAATCTCTATTCTTAACCTTGTACCATTGCATAACCCATTTCTAGGTGACAGATTGCGCAGCAACATAACAGGGGCTGCCAATTTTGAGATCCAATTTGAATGGAGGTAATCTAGATGGATTCTGTTGGTTCAAATTTTCACTCGCATAAGTTGTAGTCGTGGTTGCTTCGCTTCCTCTAACCGGCTCCTGTTTATCCGCTGCAAGGTATGTATGACGTTCGCCAATGTACTTCTCCAACACCATTTTGTTAATTTCGGAGACTTCATCATTCCTTGAAAACAATATGGTTCTCTCTTTGATCCATTCTGGAGTTGGCTTGCCTATTTCTTGGATTCCAGGATATAGCTTTGAAATCAACTCATGTATGTTGGCACATTTCGAAACCGCAGACGGCAAGTCGACTTTCGGTTCTGGATTTGTTCCCACCTACAGTAAAGTTATAAATGGATTGAATCAATAACAAAATAATATATACATTATCAAAACACATTGGAATGGGATTCTGTTGTGAAAAGAAGGATAGCCAAAGAAAAAGAGAAAATGATAGAAAGAGCAGTTATAATACATGTCTAGAGCGGATAACATGGATTATTATGTGACTGCCATGAATAAGTATTAGAGCGGAGTTAGGAGATCTATGTCTAGATTTGGAATATAAAATAGGCTCATACCTTCAGTAAGTAATTAGCGAATTCGATGTTATCAGGATATTGACTTTCAAGTCTCATGTTCTGCGTCAGCTTGAATCGGCGAATTCGATGCTATCATTATCAAATAAATTTATTTGGTTTGTTTCGTTCCTTTAGTCCATAGGCTAAATGTTGGACCGTCAAGTCTAGGTGGAATGGCCTAATCAAAAATTACACACTTTGATGAAAGTTAAACATCCACAACCATTGGGACATTAATAATAATACCTATGTTTATCAAACTAAAATCTAATATCAACTGTTGGTTCAATGGTATATATTTCTTAATTTTTTGCCGCACAAAATATAACCATTGGCATTTATACTCCAACCAAAAAAAATCCAATAAATTTGCTGGGTCTATTTCTTTTCCATTTTTCTGTTTGGGCCTAGTATTAATTTACTGCACTTTGTTTTCGGTAGAAAAATATTTACACTTGAGACCAAACCCTTGTTTACTTCTTTTGCCAGCCACAGGGCCTAAAGCATAGACACGTGCTCACTTTGGACACATGTTATATTTTTCTTAATCAAAACTAATAAACCTACAGGCTGCAACACGCATTCAAGGGAGGGTACTTATGAAATTTTCATTTCCAAGTGTAGTTTCAAAGCTCAGCACTCTCTCACTCATATACTTCTCTCTGCCTCCGCCTTCTTCCCTTTTTAATCTCTTCCATCTTGCTACTTCTCTTAACATTTGCAAATTTAATCTTCCAATAAAAACAAAATTCATAGCATTTTGTATTTGTGTGATGAAGTCAATAAGATCTGCTCTTCTTATTTTGACCATTTTGTACTTTCTTTCGAATTCATAATATTTGATTTAGGGATCTTTTTGTATGTGAATGTAAATGAGATGCTCTAGTTTTCTTATCATGGCGTCTATAAGTGTGAGTTTTTGGCGTTTAAGGAATGGGTTTGTGATAAAATGTTGATACAGGTGTTTTATTTCTGATTTGAAGGCATGGGCTTGTGATTTTGATTCTTGGCTTGATAAAGAGAGTGGGAAGAAAATTGAAAGTCTCTGCTTTGGTTTTATCATATTTGTTTAAATCTGTCCCAGTTGAAGACAAACCATGGTTTTATCAGTTTAAATTTTGATTTTATCAGATTTTGTTGATTTAATCCCTGCAAAATTCTATCTCCCAGTTGAAGACAAACCATGGTTTCAAGGTTAAGCAAGGTTGCTTTAGCGATTCATGGGTTCCCTTCGTACTTCAGTGATTTATGGGTTCCCTTGGTTCTTCAGTGATTTTTGTCTGTGGAGGAAGAGTTTTCTTGGTTTTTCCTTAGGAGATGTAGATGTAACTGTTTAGACTATTCTACCCTTATTTTTTTCTGGATTGTACAACAAAAATAAAGGAAGTCGAAGGCAAAACTGATCGAAATCTCGGAGGGGTATTATGGTCCAAATAAAGATGGCAACTTTTTATGGCTTTTCTGCCCCTGCTCTTTTAAAGAATATTACGGAATACTGTATAACTAAAGAAGGATGCGTCATTAAGAAGAACCATGTTTTTGGGCATACCCAAAAATTCATAGGCATACCGGCATAAGACAAAATAGCGAGAAAAGTCTAGGTTACCCTTTAAAAATGTGAGATTACCAATTTGAACTTCACTAATTCTAATTTTAATCTCAAAACCACTACATCTAAACAAAACCACCCCTACTACTTATTCTTCTTCTTCTTCTCTCAAACAAAAAACAAGTCGAAACCTTCATCGTTTCGTTTTTTTTCTTCGATTAATTGACGAATTCATCGACGATTAACAAAAACTTTCAAAGTCGATAAATGCCTCCGAAAAAACCACAAATCAAATTCACCAATCTACCAAGCAATCCGAATGCGAGTTCTTCATCAAATCTTATCGAACAACAACCACAAATCGAAGCAGAAGGAGAAGAAACACCGGAATCAGACCCTGCTATGCGTATGAGAGGGTATGTTACACAAACCCCTGATGATTTAATTGAGTTTGATTGATAGAAATGCTTTTGAATCAATGATTTCGTCTTCGTTTTTCGGACACAAACCCAGTCTCGGCTCACTTTGTAGTCTAGATCTAGGGCCGAGACAGTCTCGGCCCAGAAAAATTCAAATTTTTTTGAGCCGAGACTAATGTTCTTCTCTGCAACTGAAGAACATCTCGGCTCCGAAATTTTTGAATTTTCCTGGGCCGAGACCCTTAGTTTAGGAGCCACGTGGGCCTGGGTGTCTCGGCCCGAAGTTTTTTTTTTATGTGTGGGCCGAAATATATTGGTTAGGTGGCATTTGATTTTTATGGTCTCGGCTCAGAAAATTTTGAATTTGTCTGGGCCGAGACCCTTAGTTAGGTTGCATTTGATTTTTATAGTCTCGGCTCAGAACAAAAAAAATATCGTGTGAGCCGAAACGTACTCTGTGTCACATACGTAGTTCTTGGTTTGGTTCTAAATTTCATTGTTTGTTTGATATTCATCGGTTTTATGGTACCACATGAGGAGAGGGGAGGTTACTCCTAGTAATGTAGGACCACGGAATCCCCGAGTCGGCACCAAAAAAATTACGGCTTCGGAAAGGAATAAGACTAAAGTACCGGCTGGGGACGACGAGTTGTTAAGGGCATATATTCTTCCGTCTGGGGGGCCTGTCATCCATGAACCAACAGACATGCCAAGAAGAGGTGGTAGAGAGGAGGAAATCGAAGAGGAACCTGTTTACGAAAATGAACAAGCGCAGAGAAAAGGAAAGAAGCAGGTTCGCACAAAACATAAGGCAATAAGCTGAAAAGTTCCTACTCATGTTGAACCAGAAGAAGTGGAAGGTGTTGAAGAAGAGGATGAAAAGGGAAGAATGCGAGGTACACATGTTCCTTCGAACGATAAGTTCTTTGTTCCAGATAACGAATACGACATCGGTCTTCCTCGAGATGGAGGACAAGTACTAATTGGCTACAAGGAGTCTTGGGCCTCCGTGATCTATCGAATGAAAGTATTTGTCTAAACTTGTATATGTTTTTTTTTTGTCTTCTTCTCGATAATTACGTCGTATTGGATTACTTAAACTGATGATATTTGTAGGATCACAAAGATGCTGTTCGTCTTTTAAGAAATTAGAGCGGCGCTGTCTGGAATCTAGAGGATGAAATTGAACCTATCCAAATGATCGTACAACAATCTGGTTTATACGAAGCGGTCATTAATAGACAAGAAGAGTATGATATGGCTACATGCTCCGTTGTTACTGAGAGGTTCCAACCAGAGACGTCCACCTTTCAGTTTCCCAAGTATGAATTGGGTTTCCCTTTGGATTATCCAAGGAAGATTCTCGGTCTTTCGGTTACTGGAGTGGACCCGTGTGCCGAATATGAGGAGAAGAATTGGAACCAACTCTATGCTTTGGCCAATACGGTTCTTGGTTGGTCTAAAGACAAGTGCGAGGAAGAGTTCAGGATCGCCGTTGCGAAGAACCAAAAAACCGCAAAGGAGATAGTAAAGAAGGGAGTATTGACGAGGGTTCAGAAGACGGTCAAGAAGACGACCAAGTTCAAGTTGGTTCGTTTGAAGGAGCACTTCGGAGGAACCAAGAAGAGACAAGAAGAAAGAGAACTACAAGAAAGAGATGGCCATCCGGATGCCTTGCGCCCCTTCACCCCTGCTGAGATCACTCACCGTGCAGGTGCGTACTTGCTGTACACTATTGGCGCTTATATATTTCCTGACAACACGGGAAATAGGGTGAGCGCACACTATCTGCAATGGTTAACCGATTTGAAGGATACAAGCAAGTACGCCTGGGGTACGGCTACTCTTGCATATCTTCTCGATGGTCTTTCAGTTGCTTCTAGACGCAAAACAGTAAATCTTAGGGGGAACTTCTCCTTATTCCAGGTAAATTTCGACAAGAAACCAAAATTGAATCATCCACAGAAGCAGTTTCGGCTCAAATGAAATGAATTGATCAGTGCCCTTATACACGTTATTTTGTGTTTGGCGATTGTATTTTAGAAATGAAGTGGAAGAATATGAGGAGAAGCCCAATGTTATGGATACTACTTGGCAAATGTATGCTGGGAATGACTTTTTTCGTCGTTGCAAACTGGATGAGGGGATTGTGTTTTTCCTGGACAAATTCTTCCTCGTAGCAGGGAAGGATCAAACAACTGCAATTGCCCTTCCTCCGGATGGTGAGCTATCTAGGAAACTTATTGACGACCACTGGATGAACAATCTTCACTTGCTGCCTGTCTTGGGACCCTTGTCTCGTGATGGTGAATATGTCGCTCCAGTGACTGGTGATCCATGGGCCACAAATCACCCTGGAGTTCGTGTCCACCCAGAATGGCTTTGGAGGTTCAACGACCCAACTTGGGGAGTAGGCGCAGGTTGCTACTCACAGGGATTTGACAAGGGAATGGAAGGATTTGCCATTTACGGGGAAAACATCTTTGTTGCAGGAAGCGACAAGGGAGGATATGAAGCTGTGTTTCTTCCCAAGGACCCTTCACATCGGTACAGAGTTATGCAGGCTCACTGGTGGAAGATGCTACCAACCATGCCAATCTTAGGAGAGATGTCTCGTCTTCTTGCTCGTCCCCCGGGGTACACCAAACGCTTAGGTCTTAACCGTATGCGTGGAGCACCTTTTGCCTAAACTAATTAAGGCAACCTATACTGAAAACTTGACCTTTAACCAATTTTCAAGGTTTAATGCATGTTCATCATGTTTGGTTTAAGGCGATGTGTTTTTAGTTCGGCATTTATTTCTTTTCAAGACTATGTTGTTCATGTTAAGTACTTTGGATGTTGAAATTTATTTAAGTGGGTTATGCTAAAATGAATTTTATGTTTTTAAGTACCTTTGGTGTTTTGAATATAAGTAGAAGATTAAAAAGAACCTCTTTTTTGGCTCCACAGAACCAGTTTCGGCTCACAGGGTACATTATAAACCTGGGCCGAAACTGTCTCGGCTCACACGAAAATTTCACCTTGTGGGCCGAAACAACAGGCCTCACTGAAAATTTGTTAGACAAGTTTCGACTGGATCGAAATTTAAAACTCTGAGCCGAAACTAAAGTGAGCCGAGCTGTTCTTGAGTGGTCAGTTTTCGGCTTGCTGGTTTTGGAGTTTTTCTTGGCCGAAACTTCTTCTGGTTTCGAAAATCGAAGGAAAAATGGTGATTTTTGGTTCTATTTGTTGGATTCAACCTACATAAACAAGATTAATCATGATGGAGAAGGTATACAAGATGGAAAAACACCCAACAACCTAATATTGTCGATTTTCGTCTTGAAATCGCCCAAAACCCAAGTTTTTTCTCTTCTACTCAATACCACCATAACCCAAAACTCAAAACTAAAAACCAGATTTTTAAGTTAAGATTTAGTTTAACCTAATTATTTCCATTAATTACTATTACTAGTGCTAATCATAAGATTAAGCTCTAATCAGTCAAAGGGTAGATTAGCATTTAAAAAAAAAAAAATTTACTAAGGGATAGCCAGATTATGCTCGGGTGACCCTATTTTGGAAATGTTGGTATGCCTATGAATTTTTGGGTAGGCCCAAAAACACGGTTCATTAAGAAATGGCCGGGGCTATTTACGGAAGAAACGCTCGAAATATGGTCGTACGAAACAACACTTCCCTGTTTTGTAATATAGATTATTCCCTCCGTCCAACATTACTTGACCTAGTAACTTTAAAATCTTGTTCCATATTACTTGAGCTATTCCAAATATATTAGTCATACTTCTAATATTACCCTTTTAAGTTTTAATTGATCATTATCATTAAATTTTGTTATAATAAATATGTATAATTTCATAATCATGTTTATACTCGTTACGTAGATGTTTTAAAATGCTTTTCAACGATATAAAGTTTACAATTATACGTGCCATAATTTGAGAGATGCATCGTTTCTAAATTTTACTATATTATTATTTTATAAGGGTATAATTGAAGAAAAAAACCCAGTAAATATTAATCTCCCTCCTCTTTACTTTAAGAATTGTGCAAAATTGAGATCGCTGAAGTAATATGGGACGGAGAGAGTATTAGAAAATCCTCTTTTTTTCTTCAGAACCCCATTATTAGAGTAGACATTATGGTGCAAGTGTTGGGTGAAGTGGAGTGTAGATCGATTCTCCCACAGCCAAATAAGGAGTGTAGATCTACTCCCCGACACAACCAAAGTTTAGCTAGCGAGTACACCTTTTTTTCTTTTCTTTTTTTTGTAAAGCATGCTAGTGTGTACTCGGTACTCGTCAAAAAGTGTTTCTCTTTATTATTATTATTATATAAAATATGTCGCTACTTCCCATTGGCCAGCGACATTTGGCGAGTACTCAGTATTCGCCTGCTTGTTGGGCGAATACTCAGTATTTCCCTATAAGAATGCTTGCTTTTTGTTCCACTTATTTGGTTTGATTGAATTCTCGCCAGAGCAAAAATAAGAGCATGATAGTGCTTGATCTTGAGGGTAACCCATAATATAAAATTATCAATATAAATAGTAAATTTTAAGGTTTTTTTCTTAAATCCTAAAATGAAAGATTTTATACCAACTTATAAACCGAGTACATCCTGTTTTTCTCTAATGAAATAAGAATACTACCATTCAAATGAACAGCTTGCCAATCTGCTCTAGCTTATTTTGCGAGTGTACCATTTATATTATTTAATCATGTCTCTATTGACATGTGTACAATTCCAAGTACTAAAGGATTCTAACAACTTGCACTTTATTGTTTCAAGTGCTGCAAGGGCTTGTGCCTCCTCCTCATTTTGTGCTACTCTTGGAATTCATGCCGCATGTCCCTATTTCAGAAAATACTATTACTCTGGTGGCCATTGAATTATTTACTTTTACATCGAAAGCATCAAAGTTAATCAGTCAAGCAAGGGTTTTTTGTCTGCACCCTGTGTTGATTAAGATTTCTATGAATACCAGAGTGATCAGTTCACTCAGCAACATACTTATTTAGAATCAGTCATGCAAGGGTCTTTTGCTGCAAAGTTTTTTTTTAATTTTTTTAAGGCATTAGAATCAGCGCAACCTCGACAAGCCCCTCGACAAGTCCTAAGATACAACATACAACAAAATAAGAGAACTATCTGGTACCCTGCGTGACTTGAACATCTTCTCATTCTAAAGGAAGCTTGTGTCCTCGCTGGTGGGTTCGTGATAAGGTGAATGAGGGGGCAGCAGTACAAAAAAAGCATGATCAGAAATACCCAAACTGGAGTGACATCTCGAAAACTCTAATGTAGCAGTACAATGCCCTATAAATGCAACGTGAGTGACCATCCACAAGAATAGTCGAAGGAACTTATTTTTTCACAGGTCAATGAAGAAAACCCATGAACTTCTCCATGCCAAACAAGTTGGAACATAAACCAGAAAAACCAAGTAGTCTCATGCTTAACGTAGTAACACCACCCACCCGAACTCGTTAATGGAACCGAGGTGATCTGCCCAGACCACAAACTCTAGATGAAACGCTTCCTTGAAAACCAAACTTGAACTTAAAAGCAAACGTACTATGAGAAGCTACTATTGGAACCATAAAACCAAACGACCCTATATAACACACACTCTACATACGAAAACTAACACAAACCCTTGACTATAAGCAAACCCAAATACCAGGCCTCGACAATCAATTCTTTGACCTAGATGAGTAGAGAGTATTTCCGGTGATGAGAAGATAATCTGCATCTTTGAAACCCCCATGTGAATCAAAGAATTATATAACAGCTGTTGTACCTGTAGCAATAATCCTACACGCATCATCTCTTCCATATCAAACCCACAAGCCAGTTGCATTGAACCTGAAATCCCAACGAAAAAGATAGAAATGTCACTAGCTGACACATGTATTATTTGCGGAGAGTTCTCAGACCAAGTGACACCCAAGAATCCGAAACTATGATAATAATCTATGTTTGTCTCATGGTCGTGGCAAGAAAAGGTTGTGACTTCTCAGTTGTTGTCGGTACACGTGTTCACGTTCCATATGTTGAAGAAAATCCCCAAACAAAAGTTGTTGAAACCATAACTTAGTGCGTGTTAAGTCGTCAAGTCCAGCACGAGCTTGCATGGTTTCCTGAGTCGGAAAGGAGTGAGTCATGTTGTTAAACCGTAGCCCTATGGGTAATCCCGTCGTCCCACCTAATTAAATCAGCAAATGGAAAATGATAGGCGTGTAAAACACCTCTCTAAGCATCAATCGATTATGCTTTCTTTGCAAGTTTTCGGGTGAATTTATATATATATTATTAGTTCTTTTTTATATTTTGTGGGAATAATAGAGCTGAATCAAAAAAAAAGAGAAGAAATCATTAAGGAGCAAATAGCAACGAGAAAAGAAAGACCAAAGACCAAGTTCTACTTATTCAAATGCGTATTTTCTTGGCTTTATCTTGAAGAGAATTTTAAAGACAAAGGCAACGGCGAAAGAATCAAGTCAATCCGAGGTCGGACGAAGAAGTTATGAGCAAAACGGTCGAGTAAAAGAAGAAAAATCAGAAAATAAGTTAAAAACGGAAACTGCTATGTGGAGTCCTGTTTATTACCTTAAGGGGCAACCCGACGCGAATTTCTTTATTTTTGGAATTTGATTGACTCTTGGAAACCGAATTTCATCGGGATTCAAACAAGGGATCCTATACACTTGAAGCCTATATAAAGAGGAGCTTAGAGACAACTTGAGACATCTTTACACTTCGGTTTCCTCCCCTTTGGGGGGAGACTCTCTCTTTCTTATTCTTTTCTAGTATATTTTTCATGGGTAATTTTATATACTGGTTAGGGATGTAATCTAAAATCCCAGACATGTGAGCCAATATGGCTGATCAATTTTATGTATTTTTGAAATCTTTTATCGTTCTTGTTCTACAGTTTATAGATGATTCATAACTTTTGTATAAGATGATTGATGATTGGATGCTTGTTTGTTTGAGTTGCAAATCAAGTGAATTCGTGTTCATATTTAAAGCTAAATTAGGGTTTTCAATTGCAAATCTTGATTACAAGTAGCGTTGTGTGGTTATTGCTTGTAGTGATGCATCCTAGTAATCACATGTAGAAGCTTGACCTGTGTCTTAGAGAAGACTACCTTAAGTGACTTAGTGAAGACTACCTTAAGTGATGACTCAGACAATAACACAAACAAAAGAAAAAAGATCTAACTACAATATAGACTACTACTATTACGGACAAATAAAGCAACTGGAAGCTAAAAACCAAGCTAAATCCTAGGAACGAGAAAGGATTAGTAGAAGAACAAACCAACTTAGTGTCTACATGATTCTTAATCATGTAGAAATCCAAAAAGTTGATGTTGAATCGTCATGGTGGATACTAACTCAGTGGAACCTCTGTATGTATATTCCTGCCACTTTCTCAATAATATTCATTGACTTAAAGCGAGGTTGGATGAAGAAAATGATGTAGAAGGGAAACATGCAAGTAATTTTAAGGTAGATTCAGTTGGTTTTAACGGAAAAATCGGATTAGGCTAAATGAAACTCTAACAAACCGAGTTGCAGAGCAAAACTCGGAGGAAGGAGAAAAAAAATCGTTCCTTCAGTGTTTGTATTCGTGATGTTTTGCGTATGAAAAGTGAAACCACCTTTTATTTTATTTTATTTTTGTGTAATGAAAGTAAAAAATAAATAAAAAATAAAAAGGATTTGAGTGTTATAGTGGGGGATTTTCTTTTCCGTAGGAAAAAAGTTGTCATTCAAAAAGGGATTGGAGCCCAGCTTGTTTCTAGGCTCCCATCCAACTCTTGTAATTCTCTTTCTTTCCAAGATAAATAAATGATTATAAAAAATAATAATAATAATAATAATAAAACAACACTTAAGAGAGGAAAAGCTCACCTAAAAGATGAGTAATACAAGAAGAAGGATTATAAGACCATGTCCCAGACATATAGTCAGAAATAACATATATAAGCAGTTAAGTTATGCGCCAAAACATTGACCTTTTTGTGTATGAAATTAAACTTCACTTCCTTGAACTTTTGCATGCAGTCCTTGATCCTAGCAATAGTATCATTAATGCGCCAGGGACAATCCGAGTTGCCATATCTCAAAATATTGATGTGAGTGAATCACCTTCAAGGATGATTTTAGCAAAAAAAATTACTGAGAGCAACCTACATACCAATAAGTGATCAATTAGCTTCAACCTGAATAGGAGTACCATATTAAAGAGTTTAGAGCAGGTAATTGAATACCCAACCGGTATTAAAAATTCTGACTTATTCGTGGGCCAAAAAGTGAAAAAAAATCGGAAACCTGGTTCCCACCAAAGCAACAAAAATGGAAACCCAATCTTCGCGGAGCATGAACTCTCTACCAGGCAGTAGAAAAACTATAAAGACTCTTTACAGTGCAAAATAAACCTTACATCGTAGCAGTTGCGCTTCTCTATATTGTAGAAAATTCTCTACAATCTGCCTACCAGCTCTTAGTTATATAACTCTAGGCAAAGATTTCACAATGTTTCTTACAACTTTAAAACTTACAGTTCTGAAATTGATTACTCGGTGAATTTAAAGTTAGAGTTCTAAAGTTGATTAATCGGCATCCGTAAATACAGATTTACAAGACGATAGAAAACAAGTTTTAACGCCATCGCATAAAACTAACATACAAATGGCTCATTTATTTATTTTTATCATTTTTATAATTTGTAGCCCTAAGGTATATTAATGTTTCTTATATGCACGCAACAAACATCAATGTCCTCGACAAGTTTCTAACTCCGTTAATGTTATGAAACAAGGCTCTGTATATATAAACAAGTTTCAAAATCCGTTACTGTTACTAACCAAGGCTCTCTCTCCATATATATATATACGTCGTTATTATGTATAAGCTCTATCAACACTCAAATTGAATGGTCCACATGGTTTCTTCATTTTGGAGAAAACATGAGAAGGGTTCTGGTGCCCACCATATCAACACCAAGCATTTCCCTTTATTAATAGAAGAATTGACGTGGGATCTAGCTACTCATGGATGTAGTACACCCATGATATACAAAAGTATAATACAAAAATTAAACTGATATTGCACGGATAAAACTTCAAAACCCTAGATTATGCTCCTTACTGCTCTAGCTCCAAAGCTTGATGTAAAAGTTGTCACCTAGAAGTGTTGAGGTGCCGTGTACAGGTCGTGTATCGGAAACTTGCCGAAAATCCAAAATCTAAGAAAAAATGACACTCCATTTCTTTTTTCACGCGCAACCCAATAATATGATCCCAACATCCACCCTAATCTTCAAATAACCTCATCATAACCTGCCAGAACTAAGTTGAAAATCCAAAAAAACATTTACGTTGAAGTTTTAATGAATCTACAAGTGAAGGTGTTCATTCCTTAGAAACGATAGGAATGTCCTCTTATCTTGAATAATGCTAAGAAGAATTATTGGATTAGGTGTCTTGAAATCCAGGTATATTTGGGTGTTAATGAGACTTGTATATTCGGTTACATTTTATTTTCGTGCGAGCTAAGAAATACTTGCAGATGTTCTGTAGACAGATAAAGGTTAATCGGGGATATCCATGCCAAAATAAGTTCAACTTGGATGAATATTAAGCACTGCTTATACTTGAAGGTAACGACTAGATAGATTTACCAAACCCCGGTCAAAACATCGATGTTTCAGATTCATGCTTACAAAAACACGTAAATATGATCAAATATGATGGAAGACATTTAAGCATTTTTTCGGGAACAATTTGATTCGTAAAGAAACATGAAAATTTAAAAGTTTTAACCAGAACATTTCTCTAATTAATCCATTAGAGACATTA
>JAJJMA010221207.1:2355-14902 GCA_023529015.1 Papaver nudicaule | reverse complement strand
GCGCAGGGTATATCTTTGCCAATTGGTAGTTTATTCCTCGGGTCTCACTACGCGCATCTGAGTGCTTTGGCCAGGAATGTCTAGCTCTCCCGCGGGTTGTATTTCGTCGTTCATCAACCTCCCCTTTCTCCATGCCTTCTTGTGGGAACACTATGTGAATTATGCCCCACGGGGTAGTTTCCCTTCGGATTCGCTGGACCACGTTAGGATCATGTGGTGGAGCGACAAACAACCTAAGGACTCGGTAAGGTTGATAGATTTTCTGGACAGGGACGAGTGCATATGTTTTCGTCCATGGTGTAACATCCGTGACGAAAGAGTCTTTCAACTCGAGGTTGTTGCAGAGGCTGATGAGGTGCTTTTGCGTTCTGGCTCTCGCGGTGTTACTAACATCGAGTACGACGGGCATCAGGTGTTCATGTGCAGTAGCGTCTCGGGTTTCATCTTTGGCTTTTATCAAGGTAGGTTGGTGAGGCAAGAGTACAACATCGACAAGGCGGCGCGATTCATGGGATTCGACCAGGATGTGCCCTTTGATCGTTCCCTCCCTCCGTCCAAGGATGATTTACGCGAGTATTTAGACCCCACTCAGGATCCCGGGAGGAGGGTTATCTTCTTGGTGGCTGGTAGAGTAGCGAGGGTCACTCCCGAATTCAACCAATTCTGGGATTACACCTTGAAGGTTCTGGGGAATTTTGTGAAGAAGGTGAACACGAGTGATAGGCCCACTTTTACCCTGACACCCCAGGTAATTTTCTTTCTGATTGTTCACGCATATGCTTCGTTCGCCTTGCCTCGGTTCTATTTCCCCTGGTGACAGATGGCGCCTCCTCCGGTTGTCCAACCTAAGAAGAAGATTAAATGTAGTAGGATGGAATTACCTGAGGGTCGTTTCGTTACTCTTTCCCCCATGATGAGTTCGTGTCCCTTCCCATCTCGGGTAAGTTGTTCATACCTCAGAGGGATCTCTTGTCCTTTATAGATGCATCTCCTCCCTGGCTGATCTTCTCATGCCGTTTTGCAGGGTTCGGTATCAAATAAATGTGAAAATTCCACGGAGTCCCCAGCTGTTGACGTCGAGGTGAGAAAGGAGGTGGACAAGCTAATTGGTGTGAGTCTTCGTGCTTCTCCTTCTCCTCCTAACGAGGCTAATGGTCGTGAACTCGCCCAGGTAAAGCTTGTTGGAGTTTGCTTCTCTGTTGTTCTTTTTCTCTTTCAGGCTCGCCTTTGTGCAATCAGTGTTGACTAACCATTCGAGGTCTTGTGTCCGTACGTAGGAGCAGGAGAACGAGGGTTGCGTTGAGGCTGCTACTGTTTCGGAGATCGCGGGAACGCTAAAGAGTGGGGAAAGCTCGAGTGGCGACGTGGGGATAACTGTTTCCGGGATTGTTGGCGAAGTCGTTCCGGAGGATTCGGGAGCGGCTTTCCCTCTGGGGCAATCACCAGGTGGTGGCGTGGTCGTCGCTCCTCCAAAGGTTGTTAGTGAGACTGAGAAGATATCCAATGGCGGTGTGAACCAGGAGCTAACCTATCTTGGTGCCGGAGTTGCTTTCCCTTCCTTCGTAGGCAAAGTTCGTCATGGCTACGTCTTGGTGGGTAACTTCCCGGTGTTGAATGAGTATCAGACACTGTATGACCGGATTTGGAGGAAATTCGGCCATACTGCTCGTAATGGGGAGAAGCGGCTACTTTCTGAGTCGATAGTCAGTACTCTGTTGTCGAGGGTGACCGAGATGATGGCCCAATCCATCGGTTCCGCGGATCCACTTGATGTCCAAGATTGGGAGGATTCTATAGCTGCAGCTGAGTCTAAGGGTTTCAATGTGGCTTGGCTACGCGACAGGTTTGAAAGGGCCAAGGCTCAGGGGTCTGAGGAGATTCTCCAGGAGAAGGAGAAGAAGGTGGCGGAGTTAAAGGCTGAGTTGCAGAGGGAGGAAATGGAGCTGGAGCGGCTAAGTCTATCTTGCAAAGGTGGACCTAGTGGGGTCTTGAGTGATATTCTCGACTAGTGGTTGTTTTTTTTTTTTTTTTAGTACATGGCTTCTTGTCTTTGGAACGTTGAATAGGTTGTAGGTATTTTCTATTGATTGGATAGGATTGTGTTTTCTAAGAGACATTGAAATGAAATACTTTACTTAATTAAATCTGCTAATAATGGAAATCCTATCTACTGCACGCTATGATGCGTTGCTTTGGAGGAATGCAAATACAATAAACAGGAGGCTTAGTGTCTTCCTCCTTTAGGTTTTTGGTGAAACCTTGCTAAACCGAGTTCAATCCCGCAGCCAATGTGGCGTGGAGTGAATCATGGTTAGGCAGAAGCTCCTTCGCTTTCTTGCGAAACCTTTCCACATATGCAACCGCGCTTTCCCCCCCTCTTGTTTGAGGTTGAACAGTTCCACATACTCTTTGAAGTCTGGGATAGTCTCTAAAACTTCCGGTGGTATGTCGTGGGGGATGAGTTCGCCTTCTCCTCGGATCTTAACATTGTACGGCTTGTCACGTACAATTCCGGATTCTTGAAGGGCTTTGATGAAGATTCTTATAGCTGTGCCGACATCTACTGTGGGTTTTCCAGGGTTTCCCCCTTGAACGGTTCTCCTCGTGGTGAGTCCCCAGTAGCTCGGTGAATGTGGGCTATCATATAAAAGAGGGGTGGACGAAGTACCTTCGTGGTAAAGGGGGTCCTCATTGACTCCCTTGGGTTCTGCAGGCGTGACTACTGCCTCCGTGACGCTGCTCTTTTGTACAAACCGCTCCATGAACTCTAGAGGTAGTGTCTATTGGTTGTTGTAGATCCATGGACGTCCCAGTACCATGTCGCTCTCGACGACTCCCTTAACAATGTGAAACTTCGCTATGGTTGGGATTGTGACGATTTCAACGGGAAGATCGATCCACCCGCAAGTGCGTACTTCGGCCCCGTCAGGACCTTTGATGATGGTAGGGGCATGAATAGCTCTGCTGCGAGGGATGTTAGCGGCTTTGAAAGTCTTGACCGAAATGATGTTCACTGGAGATCCCGGGTCGATGAGTGTCTTCGAGAATTCAGCATGAGAGAGGCGGGCGGTTGTGAGGAGTCCCCAGCCTCGTCCTTCTGTTGGCTTCTCCTGCTCAGGCATCGTCCGTTCTTTGATTTCCTTGAAGGGTAGGCGTTTTCCCGACACTACCATATTGAGCGTTGCGAACATGTCTTTCCGTTGTGGTTTCGAGAGACAGAGAGTCTCGCATTGGTACATTATCTCCTCCACTCTTTTGTTCACCAGTTCCTCAGGGAGGGTGAATGCTCGAACTGGTAGAGGATCATGGTATACTCCTTCGTTTCCTAGGTATAATTCCCCGGACTCTACCTTGGCTTGGAAATTCGCTTAAGGGTAAAGCAGTCCTTGGTAGGGTGAGTAGCGACTCGGTGATAGCGACAGTACCTTAGGCTTGCTACCTCTTCGGCTGTAGGAGGCTGTCGTATCGGAGGGAGTTCGATTGCTCCGTCCTGGATCCAGGTGTCTAGCAACTCTAGTACCTCCTCCATGGGGAATGGGTAGTCTGGTATCTCTGGTCTGGCTTTTTGCCTCCGCATATCCTGTTGTGCGGCCCTCCTTGGTTCATGTTCTTGCTCGGGGTCTCTGAAGTTTAATTAGTACGTTTTGGATGCGTCGCTTCCGTGACGGGGCCTTTCCTCTTCCCTCCTTCACTGATAGCGCCCATGGATGGCAAGTTGTTGTTGTATTGCTTGTTGATCAGCCTCCTATCGCCGCGAGTGGCCCGGGTCTCTTCGCTCCTAAGGGGTTTGGTTCTTTCTAACAGGGCGGGTGCAGTGGTGGCGGACCTCTTCGCAGCTTCATGGAGTTCGGAGAAGGTCTGGAAGCAGAGGTTCTCCAAGAGGTCTCGGTATACAGGAATCATTCCGTTGATGCAGAGTTCCACCAATTGTTGTTCCGTGACGTTCGGATCATGGCAATCAAGGGCTTGAATTCTGAATCTCTTGACGTAGTCGTTCGGGTGTTCGCTAGGCCTCTGGAACATTCTGCCGAGATCGGATAGTGTTATCTGTTCAGACACGAAGAAGTACTTGCGGTAGAACGCACTCACCATCTCGCCCCAGGACCCAATACTGTTCGGAGCAAGATTATTGTACCAGGTATAAGCTCTTCCAGTGAGAGACTTAGAGAATTCTTTGAGTCTCAAGACATGGTTGTACTCGTGTTCCCCCAGGGATTCTAGAAATCGTGAGATGTGCTCACGTGCATTCCCAGTTCCGTCATACAAGGAGAACATGGGCGACATATATCCTTTGGGGAGGGCAATCCTCTGGACCTCGTGCGGGTACGGTGGCTGGTGTTGGTGGATAGGTGGCGCCATATCTCTTTCTCGACTTCGTAGCAGCTTTTCCAAGTCGTCTGTCGTGACATAGCGGGATGATGATCCTCCTCTTTGGCGAGATTCTTCTGGGAGAGAAGGCGCTTCGTTATCTCGAATATAGATAACGGTCGAGCGGGCACCTGTAGCACCAGCGTCAGGGGTCTCCTTGACTGGTGAACTTGACAGCTTCGAAGTTAGAGTTTTGAGACAATCCAGGATTCCTAGTTGCGTGTCGAACATCTTGACTTGGCTTTCCGCGAGGGCATCTTGACGTTTGGCCAACTCATCTATAGTCAGTGCTCCTGACACTCCTTTTCCTTTCTCAGTGGTAGCGCCAACCTTAGTCTTGGAGGAAGGATTCTTCTCAGAGGTTTGGGTTGGAGCGTTAGGAGTTATTGGGGTGATGGGTATAGCCGAGATGACAGGTGTTGAAGGGGGATTTTCTTGGGTAACAGGTATGTTGGGAGTATTGCTGGATGTAGGTGGGTTGGTAGGTGCTGCATTAGAGGCTACAGCACCGTCAGTTGAAGAGTTGGGGTTTTTGGTATCTGATCCCGACCTAAGCTCAACCATCTTTGAGAAAATCTTCTGGAACCGAGAGAATGATCTCCCACTGTGGTCGCCAACTGTTTTTACACGGAAAAACAATGCACCGTCTCTGGGTACTTTCGTAGTGTTTGAGATCAAAGTCGAACAAGACGAGCCTAAACAAAGTCAATGGTCGTTCACGTCTTGCTTCGGTCACAGAGAGGATAGAGGTTGATCTAGGGAGGGAAACAACGAAGAAACTTGAGATCAGGTTGAGGATGTGTTTTGGGTGTAAGAGTTCAAGATTTCCGTCGCGAATGTGACTGGAAATCTCCAAGGCTCGAAGTGTGTTGGTTGCTCAGGTGTGTTTTTCTGAGGCTCTGGTTCATTCAGGTGTTCTGAATGTCTGGTTGTTTCTGGATGATCTTCTTCTCTTGCCTTGGAAGATAGAGGAGGCCTCTATTTATAGTTTTGAACTCACCCTGATCTCTCGACAGAGAAGGTGGAAGTCGTGGAAGAGTGGAGGACATGGATTGGTTTCCGTAACTGCCTGAGTTGTGCAGAACATGTCCAGTCACGCCATCTTCTCGTAACTGTCCACTATCTCTATCAGTTTCTTTCAACTGCCGTAGACAGCCAGACCAATACCCCTAAAGTTATCCCCCCGTGTGATGTTTTGATGTCTCGAGTGATACACAGATATTGCGTAGTTGAGTTGAGTTGAGCAGAGTCGTATGACTAATTGTCATGACCAACGAGAGTGTGGTGTCTCCAGGACACGAGTATAGGAGTGGCTTTGGCTATTTGGCCAAGGCCAGGAGTTCATGGCGCCATTGGCTTGTGGCGCCATTGTTCATGGCGCCACGGCCTTGGCCTTTGGCCAAGGCTATTTTGTAAAGCGTTTTAGCGCTATCCCTGTTATTCATGGCGCCATGACTTATGGCGCCACGGCCTCGGCCTTTGGCCAAGGCTATACTTGTAAAGCGCTTTAGCGCTAGCCTCGTCATGGCTCATGGTTCGTGATGCCATGCTATGTGGCGTTATGACTTTAGCATCTGGCCAAGGTCAACTTTGTTGCAGCTGGTGCGTGCTAGCTATATCTTGGTTATGATGTGCGTGTCTACGCTACAACATACTTGAAGTCGTGGTGTGTTTATCCATGGTGTGTTAGACCATCCTGAGTTTAGGATGAGGTATGTTTAAGCCTGTTTAGGTTGTTGTACGCTTCTCAGGGAGTTCTGGACAGGCCTAGAACTTCGATATTCCTGAGGTTTTCATTAAGACTCGAATGTTGAGTCGTATAAAGAGGAAATCCATGATGATGCGTCTCTGTTAACTCTTCACCATGTACCATATAGTGATCTGATTCTGATGCCGAGGAATTCGAGGCGATGTCGACATGAAGCAGATTAATGGGTTTAATGTGTTGGTGAGATTATCAGTACAACAATATGATATCATCCTCTCCACCGGGGGTTATAAGAGAGAACTCATAGAGAGTTTATTCAGCTCGTAGAACGGGTTGCATTCTGAGCTATGGAGATGTGCCTGAATAGGCAATTGCCTTTAAGTTAGGCCTATTAGAGAGTGTTTTTACAATCTTACCCCCTCTCTCATTTTCACCATCTACAGCGGTCTACGACAGTTGAAAGAAACTGATAGAGATGATGGACAGTTACAAGAAAGTGGCGCTGAGTGGACATAATCTACACGATCCTGGCAGTTACCGAGAACAACTCATGTCCTCCACTCCCCACTCTTCTACGACTTCCACCTTCTCTGTCGAGAGATCAGGGTGAGTTCAAAACTATAAATAGAGGCTTCCTCTATCTTCCAAGGCAGAACATCTTTCCAGAACAACCAGATTATTCAGAACACTTGAATACATCAAAGCCTCAGAGCAGACACACCTGAGCAAACCAACACACTTCTAGCCTTGGAGATTTCCAGTCACCTTCACGACGGAGATCTTGAACTCTTACACCCAAAACACATTCTCAACCTGATCTCGAGTTTCTTCGTTGTTTCCCTCCCTAGATCAACTTCTATCCTCTCTGTGACCGAAGCAAGACGTGAACGGCCATTGACTTGGTTTAGGCTCGTCTTGTTCGACTTTGATCTCGAGCACTACGAAAGTACCCATAGACGGTGCATTGTTTTTCCAGGTAAAAACAAAAGGTGAAGACAAGTCTTAGACCCTTCAAACGTGGCCACCCAGAATGATGACCCAGAAGCTGAAAGAGAACCATTACCACTAACACTGCCATTATCTCAAACCTCTACAAGTGCTTGATATTGAACACACTATACAGACCTTCCAAGTAGTCAGTATCCACTAATAGAGCAGCCAAATTCCATCTGATGAAGCTGTAGAAAGAAAACCATTGGACCTTGTAAAGAGATGTTGTTGTTGTCAGTGCGCATAACTGACTATATGCTACCATATCTTGCTGAAGTAACTCCCAAAAATCTCTATAACCCGAGAGAAGAGCACCAAGCATACCACTATACATAAGGACCCAAACAATACCATGCATACAATTGGAAACAATTTTTGATCCAGCATAAAGCATTTTGTGAATTTCCAATTGCAGCGAATGGGCTGCCAATATAATGTGAGAAAGTGACTCAAATAGGCAGCCCCTGTCATTAGTTGTCATTTTGTATGCGAGAGACTTGATCTACCGATCTCTCGCAATCCATTGCATAATGTCTCCACCATTGTCTCCTCGTCCTTGGTCAGATTCTCGTCCATCGTGACCTTCCAAGCTGGCTTTATTGGGATTGGCTTGATTGGTTTGTTGGCAGTTGTACGATTGTTGTTGTAAGGAGTGAAAGCAGAAACTGATGATGATGTGATATTCCACTTCTTTGCATACTGCATCAGAGGCTGAATTTGATGATTAATCATACTGCTCATCTCTGAAGATTCCATTCCTTGTCCTTACAAACGGTGCCTCCTTGATTGCTGAAACTGGGGTTGGAGAATTACTTAGCTTATTCAAGTTTTTATATTTCCTCTTCTTAGCCGGAGATTGCACTGCTCCAAAATCAACTGTCGGTTGTAGTTTGATGTAGTCTGGCACTTTGGATGAATCAAACCCTTTGTTGCCCTTATTGATTTTTTGTTGTGTATCATCCCTACATATGTACTCAACTGACACTGAAGAGTTGCCTTTATACATCGACACAATGAGGTAAATCTTAGCTTCAAGTCTTTTCAGGTAATTGACACATCTATTAGAAAATTATGGGTTGAGGTACTTAATCATGGGCCTCTTCCCTTTGTAAATGTCTGCTGAGAGTGTTTCAGGTCCAAAGGAACTACCCTGTCTGTAGATAGTGTCTGAGTCCATACCTGTACTCGAACCCGAAAAAGGAGTCTTTGGAGATCCGTGTAAGATATTCTTGACCCAAAAGCGATCCAGATCCATGAGTAGAACCCACACACGAGCCTTTTGGACCACTTGAGCTTGTAGATGGGCCTGCCTGCTTCCCCAGATTCGGATCCTCAGGAAAGAGAGTTTTTCGCACCTCTTGAGCTTTGGTGGTATCGAACAGAATCTTCTTCTTTTCTTTTTGTTTTAAATTTAGACATTCCTTCAAATCATGATTACCTAGAATCTCATCATTAGATTCTTTGTGTTTGCTATCATGAGTCTGAAATGCAACTGGAAGTTCTATGACAGTGCATGTGTCAGTTTCCATGTCAGCCGCAATGTCTGACGGAGGAGCTTTTTCTCCAAGTGTATCCGGTAATGATGTACGAGTAGAAAATCTGCATAGGTACACGAAGTACCACAACCATCAGATCTACCCATACATACAGTTATTTAACATGATTTCGTGGAACGAAGTTCACAAGAACAATACCGAAGATATTCAAATGACAATAATCAAAGACTAATGTATGAAGATTTGTATTTCAATGTTATAACTACATGGATTACAACCCTAAGGAACCAGAGGAGATACAGACCTAATCCCACTCTTGCCGCTTAGGTTCTACCCAAAAAGAATCCAACCCTTACAAAGTTTTCCAAGCTCGCCTTATATAGGCCGAGCTTGGGTGGTTTACAGCTAATAAGACAAGAGACTCAATCGTGGTGGTGTCAGTCCTTGTCGAGTAAGGCGGTTCCTTCGGTGGTGCTCCGAAGTATGCTCTGGGACTTCGGTCCCCTGGTGCGGTCCGAATCTCTTTCGTCCGAGTCTTCACTCGTCGTGCTTGGTCTCATCCTTCTCTGGTTTGGTCCGAGGCTTCGTTGCTGGCTCTTCCGACGCTATTCTGCTTCCTGGATTTACGACACATGTCCCGAGGGATTTTTACCCTCCACAGTTTGCCTCTTTTCTTGTCCAAAGATCGAGGAGGTTTGGAGAAGAAAACCCTTGGTGTTGCACCTTCTTCGACACGTGTCCCCTTTTCGGTTTCTCTAACTGACACACGTAACCTTGAGTACTTTTCGAAACCTTCGCTTTCTTTTACCGGCTACCTACTGCATCGGTTCCATCCTTTCCTATTTAAAATTGCTTTCTCTCGCTTCTTCTTCCCTCTCCTTCCTTTTCTTTCTTTATCGCTTTCCGAGGCGCTTGAATCTCTTTCTACTGTATTCTTTCTTTGATCATGGTAAGTTTTCGAAGTTTTGTCCCCGTCGTTTGGTTTGGTCTTTATTTACTATTCTTTTTAACCTTTCTTCTGCTTCAGGCTTCTGCAAGTGCTTCTTCCGGCAAGGTGTTGCCTCACAAAATGGTGGATCCTCAGAAAATCGGTTGGGAAGAGAGGGCACGAATTTATGGGTTTAATCAGTCTCTTTTTCCTTATCAAAGTTTAGGTAAGGGATTTTGTCCCCTGAACTGCTTTCTACTCAAAAGTGCGGTAGTAGAAGGTTAATCGTTTCCGGCGAACAACTCGGCGCCGGTCTTCCTATCCCCTTGTATAATCCGTCCTATCCTCTTTTTTACGAGATTTATTCCAAAATCAACCCTCCCTGTGGTGTGATGCAATTAAATGGAAACTCTATTCGGGTTATCAGCGAATGGGTTGCTCGTTCGGAGGGCAGGTCGTATTATTACGAGGAACTTCCCGAGGGGCTTAAGCGTTCTTCAGATTTTTGGACCGCCGATAATTTCTTTAAGTACTACAAGGTGGAGAAAACTTTGCTTAAAGAGAAGGCTCCCTGGAGTGTGAGCTTAGGTAAAGTGGTTGATTCTTCTCATGCTTTGGGTGACGTAGACCTTTTTGGGTCCAAAACGAACACGCTTCTTCGTCATTCTAGCGATGAGGTGTGGTTTTCAAAGCCTGTGCTCATCGAAGGTCCCGTCCTCTATGGCTATGAGGACCAAGAGGGAAGAATCGAGCGTACGAAGTTTGAGGATGGGCATAATTTCCCTGTTGTTGATTTCTATAGAATTTACTTCTCCGAGGCGGAGCGTAAGAAGTCCCAAGAAAAGATTGCTCAGGGCAAACTGAGGGTAAGATGTGGTCGAATTTTCTTTGATTATTTTTCCTTTTGGATTATTTTATCCATATATTTTCTTGTTTTTCAGAAAGCGGAGCAAGAGAAGTTGAAAAGCCAAAGAGCTTCAGACCGAAGTGATGATCCGAAGAAGAGAAAAAGATCTTCGAGGTCGGCACCTGCTGGGAAGGGGGGAATTGGTCAGGTGATAAACAGTTCCTGCCTCAGCTATGCGATAGGTATGGATATCTGCCTCTGTTTAGAGCCCCTTATACCGATGATTTGGCCAATCATCTGAAGGCGCATGCGAGGGATCCTCAAAATCATCCTTTAGATCCTTCGGTGTCCGAGTTTCTTGCCCGAGCTCCTGGGATAGGAGTTCTTTTGCCTCGGCAGTTACTCATCATCAATCATTTATTGAAGCTGTGAGTTTATTTCTTGATTGTCTTTACCTTGTGCGCTTTTTGTTTGCTGTTTTGATTTTATACTTGCTTCTTTTTCAGCAAAAACATCACGGAAAGTACTTGCTGGATCTTGTTCGCGCCCAAAGTCTGGAGATTTCTCGTCTTGACCAGGACAATCAGCTTTTACGGCAGGAGAACGGTAGACTTTCAGGAGATGTAAAGGGTTTGAATGAACGTCTTCAGACTGCCGTGACCACGCGAGATGAATATTCCCGAGATATTGATACTCAAAGGGAGCGAGCTTCGGAGCTCGACGTGGAGTTGCGTATGTCTCGCGGTTTGTGTGAGGAAAAGGATGTTAAGATTGCTGCTCTAGGTGAAGAGGTTTTGCAGCTTAACAATCGTATCCGAGGAGAGGCGGAGCGTACTGCTTTGTTTAGTCGCGAGCGTGGTCGATATCTGTTTACGAATTTAGGCATACGACCACCTTATTATCATGATGGCTTGAAGGATCCTGACGCCTTACTGGAGTCTGATAAAGATCTTGTTTCATCCGAGGATGTTAAGTTAGTAGTGGCTGAATTGCGAGCAGCAAGGCTTGAAGGGGATTTCGAAGAAATGGGTAACGATGTTGATGATGGGGCTGGGATTGAGGGCGATAAATCTATTGAATTGAAGCAGAAAGGGAGTAGTGATTTAGATTCCGAGAAATCATACACGGCTGATAGTGTTGCCAGCGAAGAACCGAAAGAAGGCAGTGGGGGTAGTGACGAGGAACTAAAGATGAGTAACGAACTTTCTGGTGATAGACCGAAGGGAGCGGGTTTCGTCGCCGTTTCTGATAAAGGTTCTAGGATTAATGTCGAGGCTCGAGGTCCAGTGGATGATTTTGATGCCAATAGGGCTCCCAAGGTTTCTCCTTCGTTTATAAAGGATGGCAGCGAACTTTTGGTTCCGCCTCAAAGTAATCCCCAGGGTACTTTTTAATTCTGATGATACTGTGTAGAACGATTGTTTGGAGATGTAAAATAGGGAGTATGTTCCCTCTTCCACCTTTTTGATTTCTTGTAGCTGCCTTGGTATTCTGGGTATCAAATTTGTACATTTGTCGTTTTCTTTTGTTCTTGATGTTATTCTGCCCTTCGTTACTGTGGTTTTTTGCTTTGTTGTTTACTCACTCTGATTGAGAGGCTTTTTTTATAAATGGCTCTTATAGCTTCTCAAGGTGCAACTTCGGGGCTTACTTCGATGTAGGAGATAGTGACCAAGCTAGTGGGGGCGTACGGATCACCCTTCCCAAAGGCTTTGAGTTACTTGCACTAGTTTCAAGCAAACACTGGCTATTGATAGCGTAGGTATCCACTTTGCCTTAGTACTTTTAGGTAGGTACCGAAGATATTTGCTTATCTTCCTTGGAGGGCATGGTGGCACCCTGGACCTTTGGCCTAAGTAAATGTAGGAACTTAAAAATGGATGCCCATACTTCGCTGCTTATTGTGAGAACGAAGCAGCTGCCTCGGGTTTCCATCTTCCTCTATAGGTAGATGTTAATCCCTTTTATCGTCCCCTCGACGCCAGAGAACGTGAGGTCCTCGTGGTCGTTTGGTAGTGGGTACGAATGTATCATCAGCTTATGTAGCCTTGATTCAAGGTGCCCACCGCTAACGGGGTGTCTTGTGGGTAGAGGACCGTGTCATATAGCTCGTAGGGCCCTTACGATTTATATGAGCATCAGCTCTGTGCCTGCTATGCGAGTTCTTTTTGTTTCTGGCGTTTTTGCCTCGGCGTTACAGCCTTTTTATT
>JAJJMA010221171.1:0-11658 GCA_023529015.1 Papaver nudicaule | reverse complement strand
AATGTTGTGTTTTTTAAACAGGTTTGTTGAAACGGTGATTTCCAGAACTCTGAGGACGCCGAAAAAAATTCTTAGTCTTAGTGTGTTCTTTAATTTGTCTAGGACGTGACCAATGATTGGGCTGATTGGTCATTTTGATATCACCGATTTTTTTGAGAATCTGATCTAGTTTTTGTTCAAGATCAGATGTTCCTTTCTTTTCAAAGTGTTTTCTTGATCTTGTCCGAATAGTTTTATTCGCTTTGCGAATTTGACAGATCATAGATGCATCTTTAGAGTTTTATACGTTGGAGATCTCAAAGTTCTTGGCTTTTTGCATAGGAACAGTTACAATATTGCCAACAGATGCAGGAATTGTTTGAAACACAAAGGATTTATGTATTTCATCTTTAAGGAGTGCAATCTCTCCTTTCAATTCCGTTATTTTATCACATACCAATAAGAGAGATCGATTCATGTTTTGATTCCTCACTAGTGTTTTGGAACATGAATCAAATGTCATCATGGATATATATGATTGATAAGTCGATTCACCTTGTGCTTTAGACGTGTAATCTCTGAAGATTAGAAATTCATGTGATTTATGAGTCCAGAGCTTTCCTTTTCAGCTTCTCTTTCAGCTTCTGGGTCAGAATCATCAGAGAGACTGAACGGTAAGGTATCTCCTCAGTATTAACCAAATACAGACGCTAGCCTACTCTCAGACTTCAGAC
Organism: Papaver nudicaule; assembly: GCA_023529015.1. NCBI lineage: Eukaryota > Viridiplantae > Streptophyta > Magnoliopsida > Ranunculales > Papaveraceae > Papaver > Papaver nudicaule. The sequence goes on along the minus strand of JAJJMA010221171.1, from coordinate 10,945 downwards.
TAGGATGTATCGAGACTGAATTCGCCCTACAAGCAATTCAGCTACCAATGTGCTCCTACGTCTCTTGGCTCCCGCAGAAACCTACGTACTTGATTCCCCTAGCTGACGTCCTTTACAGGCCTAGGAGTTGCTCTACTTCCCTTCGTGAAGACTAGCGCTACCCTGCCTCTAACAGAACGCCTAAAAGTATCCAAGTAATTAAACAAGAATACGATTGTGATTTCCTTTAGACTTAAAGTCAAGCTTAATGGAAATATGATATGTTGAATAGGGCTTATTGATCTAGCCTAAACAACTTTACCTCTTAACGTTTGACGAACTTAGTATTAAACCTATTTCGTGAATATACGTTAAGGAACTTCTAAGGTTTACGATTCAAGATCTACCTTACGAAGTTTCTATCAAATCTTGGTCGTGATAAGATTGAAAATATTCAATCGACCCAAGATACAGGATCATGATTTAACTTCCGACCTGTACTTCTAAGATTTAACTTCCGACCTGTGCTTCACGATCCTCAACTGAAGTCTTTCAATAGTCGTAGTCCAAAAGGACTTCGAGATGACGACCAACCTTTATGCAAGGATACACAGATGTGTAGAGGATTAAGATTGTATCTTGCAGAATGTCATCTATTTATAGTGATCACTAAGGGAGGCTTTGCTTAAAGTTTAGGCAACCTTGAGTAGCGCTCAAGCAAGTTCCGGAACTAAAAAGGTCCATAGCTTGAATAACCGTTCTCAATCTTCTATTAACTTTGGACTAGGCCAATAGTTAAAGAAGACTCAACCTTGATTGAAGGTTTGCGACTTCTGGTCCAAATCATGTTTGAACATCGCTTGCGACTTCTGGTCCAAATACTTGTTTGAACATCGCTTGGATTAAGTAGTTGAATTCCATGGGCCAAGTAATGACGAGTCCGAGAACTAATCATGCCTAGACCGAAAACTTCAAGATATGAAAGTTGGAAGTTTTCTCATGGCTTATATGTACGCGTTCATAGAGCAGTCAATTGGAGTTCAGGAGAAATCAGTGAACTCATATGTACGCGTTCATACAGACTTTGCTCGTTCTCTGGAATGCCATAACCAACACATGTACGCGTTCATGTACGCGTTCACCATTGAGGTCATTTGAAGAGACAATTCAACATACTCTACCTATACATAATATCACGGATATGACAAATGCAAAGGCGAAGAATCCTAGAATACCTTCGGATCATATAAACAACATCATAGACTATTGATATGATAGAAATGGTAAATACGATACGGAAAGGAAAAACCTTTCTAACCTTTAGCGAGGACGTTATGATTTATCAAGTAGTAAGCACTGGTCTTCGTCTTCAGCAGTCTTCGTGTCGATTACCTAAAACTATCCTAGTCCGAGGTTGTAGAGTAAACTTATCAAGGATTGTGTTTTTGTCTCATAAACTTGACAACTGACTTGGATAGCAATATCAGTGGGTTCAACCGAGCAATGCTCTAACAGTCCTATTTTGGCTATTGCATTCAGACTGAAGGTGTCCTTTTCTTTACAGAAACTACATGAGTTTACCTTCATTCAAACTCTTTTTGTGGGTACTGTTTTCTTTGGGAAGATATCACCTTCTTTCCAACAGTTTTGCCACGACGAGTTCTTGATGTCTTTTTGACTGACTTTCTTTGGGTTTTTCAGAGATTGATTTGAGCCGATCAATTTCTCCCATTAACTCTTCTATTTTTTCATGAGCAATCACAAGTTCAGACTTTTCAGTCTCTGAATTGGAAGGGTTATGACGATTATCAATTTTCAGTATTGAGTTAGATGAATGACCTTTCCTCTTTAGTAGTGAGATCTTTGTGGTACATAACCAAAGATTCTTGTTCATTTATTTATTTTTTGAATTTGAAAGGTTATATTAAAGTTAGACCGAAGCCTACTATCTATAAGCCCAGGTAGCTAGGCAAAAAAATAAAGAAAAACCCCACCACCACGATGCTGACGAGTTTCGAACTCAGATCGGCGGTGTCATCACCCAACGACTTTACCACTGTACTACAGTGACATCTACAATTGCTTATCTATTTACTAGCAAGCATGTGACTATTAACTTTGTGATTTACGGAATGTTGGATAGAAACACAGATCAAACCAGGACAATCATCACGAAGGTAGAAATACTTCTCAAACCAGACCACGCATCCCTCTTAGTCACAAAATTTGATCTCATAAAAAAAAAAAAAAAAAAAAAAAAAAAAAGACGACTTCACTGCTGCAGGAATTGATGAGTGTTCAACTTGGGAATGAGGTGTTGGTCCTTCTGGCTCATGGACCACTGCATTAAACAATAAAATGTGCAGTCTACCTTCTGCTATACGATTTAACGCAGAGGTTGACAGAATGTTCAAGAGCGAAACTTCAATATATTTTACATGGGAGCAAGCTGTACAGAAAGAGTCCTTGATCGTTTTTCATTTCTGCAAAAGCAAGCCCACTAACTACAGAGACATTTAGAATCACTCACTTACCTATAGCCATTGTTTATAAACATCACTAACATCAACGCTGTTCATTTCATCTGCTGATGAACTAGTTTCTGGATCTGAGTCGTCAGCATCAGAGCCTTCATAATCAGGATTCGAAATTTCTTCATCGTCTTCATCATCGCTGACAGATTCAACTGGATCATATTCACAAGAGTTCACATTTAGTTGGTCAATGGAATTCTGAGGGAATTGATGTGACGAGGATTCTTCATTTTGCAGGGATTCGTAATCAGATAAGACTACAAATTTCTTTCTATCAAGCAAAGGCTTTGCAATATAAAATGGAACCCACCTGCAGAATAAAATCATCTCTATCTTCAGAAAAACAACCAAATAAAGACTCCAGGAGATCATCCAAGTAAGTCTAGATAAATTAACATGAAGGCAATGTTTACTGAACAGTTCTGGAGTAAATCCAAATGCTAACACATACAAAAACTAAAAAACATATGAGAGGGACAAAGTGAAGTAATCTGGATTCTAACTTATCTTGTTCATTATGAAAAAATCAGAAGCTTACCTGTGATTTAGAGGGCAGAGAAGCTCAGATGGGTGGTATGCTGCTTTGTATCTCGATTTGTTGCATGAGTGAATATAATAGCCGAGATGGTAGTATTGAAGGCTAGGACAAACAGCTTGGGTCTCCTTCACCCAACTTATTTCTTGTAGGGCAGAGTATTTTCCTAAAGACAAAAAAGCAAAATCTGGATCCCAAAAGAAATAATTACTTGATACACATTCCGGAAGGATATCCACCACACCAACAGCAACAAGCCGCCCATCGATTAAGTATTGCTGATGGAAAGAACCAAACCCACAAGGTGGAACTGAACTATTGCCAGATGGTGGAGTAAACACTATGGGAGTATCAACGAGAAATGATGTGTATAAGCTTTCATTGGCTTCTTCAGGTTTATCATTGTGCACTTTTATCTGATACCTTCTAAACAAATCAAATTCTTCGGGATCAAAACTCGACCTTTTCAAACGCATCTCAAGTCTCCGCTTTTTTTGCTGAGGAGAGTTGGTGCTCTCCATCATGGAACATTGCTTACCTCGGAAGGCTGTAGGAGAGTTGCTGGAGACAATTGTGGTTCCAGGCACTTCACCTGTGTGAACTGGTTTTTCAGCAGAGTAGAAATTAAGGTGTCCATTAACAGCTTTGGTCGGCAAAATAGAAAACTCATCCAACTGATTCAATGAACATGCTAGCTTATCAGCAATCATTTTTGGTGAAAGCTCAGAAGAGTTCCCATTTTGATCTGCACCAGTTTTCGATACTCCAAGCATGTTAGTATCTTGTTCTGCCAATTTAGACCGCTTAAAGGTAGCAGCTATCTGAAATGAAATGTTGCTAGAATACAAGATATCTTCAGATCCTCCAATTTGCTTCTTTTTGGCATGTGAGAACTTTTTCATAGAAGCCTTTGGTAGTTGTGTATCTAAAGGAAAGCCCTCACTTACAGCCCATGCATGTACGACATAGTCAATTTGGCTTGATAAGTGCTGAAGAAATTTCTCTTCCTCACTATTTCCTTCAGAACTACCAGTGGAGGATTTCCTGTCTGTGGAGATAGATGTACCCGACCCATCCATCGATAAATCTGCCTTTTTCCCATCTAATGTGCCATTTAGAAACCTGATCATGAGTAAGACCATCATCAGTCTGAAATACAAATTATATTTTTAAAATTTTCTATGAGTATCTGTAGAGTATAATCCTCCAATGGGCATCTAGTGACAATCAACATGTAGGACTGGAAAAGGGTGAAATCCATTTACAGCAGTTGGACTACTCTACACAGTGACTCGAGAGTGGTGTATCAAATGATTGGGTAAACAGGATCGAGTAATTACTTGGTGAAGCTAAATCATATGTATTTCACATAGAATGATACCATCAGCTAAACGAAAACAAAGTTACGGGGAGGAAAAAACGAAGGTACCTTTGCATCTTTTTAGACACACGAAGCTGCTCTTTGGAAGCAACAAAGTCAGATGCCTTTAGACGGATAGCATATCCTGGGCAACACGTCGAATACGCCTCAGGCATGTAAAGAAGACATCCGGATCTCCTCATACTTCGGTCGAGCATACCTACCAACAGGTTCACATGTCGCGTTTCAGAAACACAAATTACACATCCCTATACCACATTTGTTAAGTTCATCCACCCACATTGACAATACAACCTCGCAAATGTGCAATACTATTTCCAAACCAATAATAATTTTCCAACAAAAGGTATAAAAAAAGAAAAAGAAAAAACTTACTAACCTTGGTAGTCATCCACTGTAACGCTTTCAGCCCATAGAGCTACAAAAGTCATAACAACAGAATTTCAAATGATACACATAAAGTGAATAATATTGCACCAAATACACAAAATCAAAGACAAATTTTCAAATTTTAGAAAATAAGGGTTTTGTGAATTTGGGGCAAACAACTACACCCTTACATACATTGAGATCACGTCACAACTTGACTAAAATGATGAAATTACCAAAAATAACAATTACTTACTTACCATGAGTAATACTGGAAGGGGCAGATGATTTACAATAAAGACAAGGAAACTGTCTTCTACCAACATAAGAAAGAACAGTTTCAGCTTTAGTGTTGCTACTACTACTACTCGCTTCATTCTTCATCTTCCCCGGCGACGCCGACATTTTCTTGACCTACAATCTTAAACTGTTCAGTCTTTCAAACAAACAAACAAATCTAACAAACCTGAATAGTTGAGAGATTCAGAGGTTGTTTTGTCTGTCTTGAGTAAAGAATGATTCTTCCTTGAAACTAACAAATATTCCTGGAAATAAGTGAAATAAGAAAGTGTTTGAATTACTATTATGGCCTCTGATTTATGGACTTGGCCAGGCACTTATTGAAGGATGGTTTAGTCATTTTGTACTCAAGTGACGCATTCTCGTTCTTGGTCATGGTGGGGGAGTCAGTCTGTGATGCACAAAATTGTCTCCAGATGTTGCTAATTTGTTCACAAATGATGAAGATGTATTCTCTTCTTGCTCAGAACTAACTCAAATGATGCACCCATACTGACGAGGAACCGAATAGTAGGATCCAATTGGAATCTCATTTATCAGAAGAAACCATGACATTGATGAATTCAAGGCTAAGTGTCATTAGGTTCTTAATGCATTGGCTAGTCTAGCAAACTGACCAAACACAGGTCCAAAATACAACATGTCCCATGATAAGCAAGTGGCAGCAAACGCTGGACTTGACATTGATCTGAAACTATTACAACTTAATCTTAGAATATAAGTAATACAGGCTGAAACTACACGTAGTTCATAACTTCATATACATTTTACATAATGCTTGCTTGTTTTCCCCTGGTTTCCTGTTCTAATTTCAATAGTATACACTAATTTCAATATGCTTGTTCGGAGGAAACCTGCAGATTTCATACTTATATACATTAATCTATCCGGCAGCGGAGAGTTTTAAATGTTCACAACTCGTAACAGGCTTCTCCTCCAGCTCTACGACTTGTAAGAGACGGCCTCATTGTGACAATTGCAGACTCATTGGCTCCAGCACTTAGGGCAGCTTTTCCAGCTTCTAAGAACCTTGCTACAGCATCTTCGGCATACTTATTGGCTTCACCGACAGTCATGCCTTTACCAATGTCTGGGTAGGCATTAAGAACATGGTCACCATTGAGTTGTGACGCAAGCTGGATCATCTCCACTTGAAACTCTGACAGGGCAACATCTTCCCTTGGTCCATGTGGTCTCAATGATCTAGTTACCTCTGGGAGTTTTTCTGAAAAGGAAGACACAAAGGAGATTTAAAAATCAATATAGAAGGGTTTCATGAATGATTTCAGACGGAATATGAGAAAGAACAAGAAAAAATTTTGTTGACCATCGCAACTGAAATAACTCTTCCAGAAAAGAAGCACGAAATTCTTGGCTAGTTCAAACCTCCAACCCGCAATTGGCGGCAAGTTGACCAAGCCATTTGTTTTGAAAAAGTTACTTGGTTGCATTAAGTCAATGTATACAAATATCAAATTGACTATGGGGTGTAAAGACAATAGATACATCTCCAGTGGCCTGTTAAAAGGCATACACTAACCATTTATTATAAGATTCATCCAATATTGCGCATCTAGTTACTAGCAAGTATGTGACTGTTATCTTTGTGATTTACGGGATGTTGGATAGAAACACAGAACATACCTGGACAATCATCACGAGGAGTGTCACGAAGGTAGAAATACTTCTCAAAGGAACCAGCCCACGCATCCCTCTTAGTCAGAAAATTTGTTTTCAGATTGAAAAGCTTCTTCACAGTGGCAGGAATTGACGAGTGTTCAAATTGGGAATGAGGTGTTGGTCCTTCTGGCTCATGGATCACTGCACCAAACAATAAAATGTTCAGTCTAACTTCTGCTGTACGATTAAGAAAACAGAGGTTGACAGAAGGTTCAAAGCAAACTTCAAAATACTGTACAGAAAGAGTGCCTCATAGCTTTTCACTAACCCACTAACTACAGAGACATTTAGGAATAACTCACTTATCAATAGCCATTATCTTAATAGTGTTTTTATTGTAACGTACTCTTAATATGTGGAGGTACGAAACTACCGGCGTGATACAATGTTAAATCGTCACACATAAACAACAGCATAGGGTAGATTCGTACCTCTACCTGAGTACAAATGAGATGAAATGAGAAGTGACGTGACGTGACATCATTACCTCTTGTAGATTCTGTAATTAGTCTATTTTTTTACTGGAAAAATTCTGTACCAACTCACCCCAGATCTAATAGCTTTCTTCAGTACCCCAGCTGATGCATTTGATTATGAGTTGATGACCATTAAAAGAACAAAAATCAAAAAAATGGATGTCTTTCAAAAGTAAAGTTCCAGTATTCTACACTCATCTCATTTTTCCTACCATATGTAAGCCTAGAAATCAAAAGTGAATTACATTTCCCTCGTATCATCTATCCCTCTCCACCACCAAAACATAAAACAAACTGAAGAGTTCACAACCTAGAGGAGAGCTCCAGCAAGGCCTCCAAAATCCTCAAAGTTTCCATGCCACCTCTACCACCATTGATCAAATCTAAACAGCTATACAGTACTCATGATAATCATCAAGGTCAGCAATCCATACAACAACGGATTACTGAACAGCAGTCAGCCATCAAAACTAACAAAATGCTAACAAGGAAAGCAGTCAAGGATCGTATTATCAGGTCATGGTATACTAACCTATATATTCAATAATCAAATTACCCTAGATTGTACTAATGGCACATCAAATTATCGACAAAGAGTTGTTCCTTTAAAGCATGAATTTGAGGTACTTCAGATGACATATTCATACATAAGGCCTTGGCATCTTAGGTCTCCAGGCCATAAAAATATGAGTTGGTACATAAAACTACATATTCTTTATTAGTTATACTAACCCAAACTAAACAAAGTAGGTAGCAGGACACATTTTTATTGATAAAATAGCACCCAAAAAAACATTGAGGATGAGGTTCCAAAAGCATTCAACAGTTTTGCTGTAGAAAAGTCCTATCTGAAACGAAAATCAAAAAAATAAAGCAAAAATATTTCCAAGAAATGTTCTTTCCAAGGCACAGCAACACATAACGCACTGGTAACTCTATGATGAACATCTAGTACCCATTACTGTCTAAAAGATTCATTAACCAAATAAATTTCAATAGCCCCGTCCCATTTTTTTGTTAGCTCAATCAACTTAACATAACAGTATTTCGGCAATTAGTAGCACAATTTCTAGTTTCCTTTCATCAAGCAGTCTATAGATGAATTTCTTGCCCCTGAGGCAAAGTAAACATACAACAACAATTGTAAATTGTCGAGGACTTCTAGTACTTGTAATTATCTAAGAGACTTATGGACATAGTATTACTTTCCACAATCAGCGGATAAGTTCTAGTTTCCATTCTACACACAGGCAAAATGCATATACAGCTTAAAACCACATTAAACACAACCACCACCAAAACAAAAACTAAACGCAGAATAGTAAACAACTTACCAGTACGCTTATCAATCCAAGGCGAAATCAAGAACGAAGGAACCCGAACCCCCAACCGATCGAAATGGAAGTAATACGGGTCAGGACCAGTTATCCCATCAGGACTAGGAACATTCTCAACAGGTGTAGGTACATGATCATAAAACCCACCATGCTCATCATAAGTAATCAAAATAGCCATTTCTTTCCATTGAGGACTATTCCTCAATGTCTCATACACTTCCTTCACAAATTTCTGCCCCAATGCAACATCATGTGAGGGGTGATCATCATTAGCTGGAAAAAACTTATTCTCAAAATACCTTTGCTCAATGACCACATAATTAGGCAAGACACCTAGTTTAGCATGTAATTTGAAAGCCAAAGTATACTGATGAAACTTAGTGACATGTTTAAGTTTCCTCAAGCTTGAAAAGAACAATGTGGCAGGGATATTCTGGTAATAAATCCCAAAACTAAGGTCATTCTCATCTAACGAATCAAAAATCGTTTTTTGAGGAAACCCGTTTATCAAATCTTTCCTAACATTACTCATAGCACCATGAGAAGTAGCAGAGTGAACATAGAATCGGTTCGGCTGAGTTGAAGCGGGTACAGAAGCAAACCAACGATCGAAAACCGCAAACTCGTCAGCTAACGCGGTATAAACCGGAACCAACTCGGGTTTAAACCCACTCATGACTGTACCCGGCATGGTATTCGTACTCATGTTGTAAGCTTGCTGAACAAAACCATTCATGGGTGCCGGATTCGCTGAAGTATCTGCTGACCCGAATATCTGTTCCCGAATCGCTTGGAAAGAATGACCTGGATCGGAATCAATGAAAACAGCATCATCAGAAACGAATACCTGTTCGGAGTTTGGATCGGCAGCGTTCACTCGGTTCGATTCTTTTCCTGTTAATCCATCAATATCCGGTCTTGATGATTTTAACCAACCTAGGATATGATCAAAGGAACGATTCTCCATTACTATAACCACCAAAGTTTTAATCGGACCTTTGATTTTTCCTTTCTTACCGAAATCAAGTGATTCCGTTGAACTAAATAACAAGTGAAAGAACAATAAACCCAGTAGAACCATCCTCCGTGAAACCATCTTTGTCTCGCCGGAAAACCACTGAGACAACCCAGAGAAGTGAAAAGAAATTCCAATTTGTTGAAAGTGGTGAAGTTATTTGGACTCTACTTTATATATACTGTGCGTACTTTTCTTTAGAGTGTTTTGTTACAGTAAGGAACATCGAAGGTTGATACGAGGATTAATCTGATTGTGGATATTGTGGTGGGACCCGTATACGTTGTCAGTTATCTGAAACGTGGCATGTTTTTATCGTGTTATATGTTGTTGCGGGAAAATTGTTTGTTCATGTTTTTTCTATTTAAAAGAGCATAAAAAAGAAGATATTCCCTTAAGATGATGTAATTTAAGATTTAATGGCATACTTTATTTGGTTAGGTAGGTGAGGTTGATGTGTTAACCAGACCCTAAAGTAAAAGTTGAGAATGGACCAAGTTAAAGAATGTGAGCCACGGGAAGTTTCTTCAACCTTTTTCTTTTTAATTGCTCGAGACTCAAAAAGTCCATGGCATTGATGACAATTGATTTTGGATGTTACTCTTCCAATAATTGTGAAAGGTGACATATGTTGGAAATGAATTTGTAATTTGTAATGACTAATAGCTTGTTTGGATAGTTAATCAGAAGTAATTTTTTGACTTCTAGAAGTTAAAATATAAGAAGTTAGGATACACAATTTTAAAATAACTTCTGCTTCTCCAGAAGCAGAAGTCAGAAGTACTTTTGTATCCAAACATGTTATAAAAGTTCTAGTGTAGTCTAGACAGTAGATTACTTGGTGAAGTAAGTTCCTATGGTGGTCAAAGAAGAATCTAGAGAAAATAAGTCTCTAAAAGTTGTGAAGTCGGTCAAGTTAATTTGTATCCAAGGTAGTCTAGAGAATTTTGAAACTGAATGTAAGTCGGTCAAATAGTTCATGTTTTGAAGGTTCTACAGTGTCGGTTTGTAAAGTCTATAAATAGGCAGTTGATGTATCATTGTATTCAAGCAAGAAGTTCATAATAAAGAGTGAATTTTGAGAGAGTTATAATCTTGCTTCCTCTAGGAGCTCTGTGCGAGCAGCGTCAAGGAAGTATTTAGCTCGTATATCTCCGGAGTAACTCATTAAATTTCCAACAAGATAAAGGTCGGTACCCTGGGTATCATTAGGGCGGCAACTCCTATGGTATGGATTTTAAGAACATCCACAACTCATGGAGAATCCCTAAAATATGGATGATCAGAATCTGTGTGTGTACAAAATCTGCTTAGGGACTTTGTACTCCACAGCCATCAG
>JAJJMA010221164.1:18161-28640 GCA_023529015.1 Papaver nudicaule | reverse complement strand
AATACTAAGTTTACAAGAATGCATGAGATAGATTCGATACCATTTGTCAATTGCAATGGTTTGCTTGCAAATCACTTGTTGGATATGGGTGAATCTAAAGGAGTACTCTTGAGCAAGAGTCCAGTGGATTATAGCTGAGGGCGTCTAACACGTCTAAGTACTAGCCCAACCCAGAATTTCCAGCGGATCCAGTTAAACCCTAATTCTGAATTAAGGCGGTTCACGAACCGGTTCGTGAACAATGACTTGGAAATTATTTTGAGTACCTGAGATGTATCCAGTCCTCCATCTAATGAAAAACACAAGGGTGTACCTGAGAAAGCTAAAACTCAGGATGAAAAACCTTCCAAGAGTTGCCAGTACTGTGGCAAATCTGTACATGTCCAAGGAAGGTCTCGGCTGCTTAAGGGAAATAGGAAAGCTGTAAACAAGTTTCAAGCCGATATGGATAGAATGAACAAAGCCCTGAAGAAATTCAAGGGAGGGTTGAAAAACGTGGAAAGTTCAAAAGGAAATGAAAAGGGTAAGAAAAACTCTCAACCGAATCAGTCTCTAGCAACCACTCTACAATCAACACCCCGTGTGAGTCTAGCACTCACACTCCAACTGCTTAATCGCAGTTATAGGATGCATCCTCACATTATGACTTGTATGTGTGAGGCATGTAGTTGATATCAGGAACTTGTTCCTGGTATTGTGGTTGTTCAAGTCACTAGTAGAAATATTATAAACATTTCCCAAAGAGTTTTACTCCATGGAAATTTTGTTTCAGACTGTATAAACTCTGCCCGTCAGAGTTTAGGGGTTTTAGTTTGTGAACCGGTTCGTGAACCGTTCGCGTCAAAAATCTGGAAGATTCCCTTAAGTCTTTCAGATAAACTAAAACTCACTCCTCTTGAAAGATATATATATATATATATATCTCATTCATATAATCCAGTAAGTCATAATCAAGATGGCTTATGCTACAAGAAGTGTTACGAGGAGTTGTAAAAGTGAAGCTGTGAAAGTTGAGCTCTGTGAAGGGATTACACGCAAGAAAAAGAGGACTCCTGCAGAAACTTTGGACTACATCCGTAAGTTTTCTGATCCAGAGACTCGTGCTATTAACTCGAGAAACAATTGATGAATATTCACATATGAGAAAGTACTTTCTGTATAAAATCGATTACGAAAGGAAGAAAGCTATTTTCCATGAAGACAAAGCCCAAAGCTTCAGGAATAGCTGTGCTCATTATACATCATTGTTACGTTCTTTAACTGGTCTTTCTGAAGAGGATACTAGGGATACTGCACGCATCATAGATGACTTCTTTGACAAAGTCATATCTCGAGATTGTGGAGACAAAAGTTGAGGTCATACAACTTTGTTATCGTGTCTTCATATAAAAGTAGTTTACCTTTTCATGCTTTTTAGAGTTTTTCAGCATGTACTACTTTATTTCATTAATAAAAGTTCTTTTTAGATGATTATTAATGATGTTTGCAATACTTGATTTGTCTACCTCAATCTTATTGCAACACATAGCTCTTTCCATTACCTCGGTAGTGATGCATAGTTATGTCTATTACAAAAGTTAAGCTTTTTCTCATGATCAAGAAACTTTTGATTGTATGATTTTTAGGGTTTTCACAAACTCGAAATCATATACTCTTTTCCAAAAATCTGGCTAAGGGAAAGAGATTATGAACAAAGGTATACTGGATAACATGAAATTGTTTTGTCCATGTTAGGCTTTGTAAGTTGTTCTTTATTGAATAACACCACATGGGGGAGAGTTCTTAACTAAGCTTGCGCTTAATAACAAATCTTTTTGGGGAGCGTGGATGTGGAATATTAGGAGAAAAGTGTGTCTATATTTCTCCAAAGATGAATCAACTTAGAGATCATCGTCCTGATTTTCTAGTTATGTCATCTTAAACTTGGTATGCGAGTACTTAGCTTAACCTATTCCATAGGTTTATGAAACCCTAGTCTCGAACTACTTTGTCATATTTTTGTGACAAATAGGGGGAGAATACATATGGTTCTTGTTCTTGTGGTTCATAACCATAGGGGGGAGAACATCATGTGCTTACTTGCTGTACTTTTTCAAAGTATCAAGTAAGGGGGAGTAATTAAAGTTAATAAGAAGCTTCATATCAGGAATGAGTAGAATCACTTTAAAAGTTTTGATACACGGACTTTAAAGTTTGCTCAGATTCTTACTCTTTGCACAAACAACATGTGGGATTAGCATATTAACCCATGTAAGCTTAAGCGTACCTTTGTGGTTGTTTGAGCTGGATATGTTGTAGGTGCTGTCTACGGATTTTTCAACAAGAGTTAAAAAGAACCCACGAAGACTCAAGGAAGAAGTTGAAGAATTCAAGAAATCAAGATACATCTTGTTAGTACTTAATTGTATATCTTTTGAATCCATATGTAAATTAGTTTTGTCACTAAAATTGAGAAAGGGGGAGATTGTTAGGGTATTGTCCGGTCAAACCCACTAGCATTGGTATGTCAAGCTGGTTGTCAGTTTTAGGTGTCAAAACTCAATCTTGATTTAGCCTACTAGAGTTTAGATTTCGGAATTGGGATATAGACAAAGTAGTAGAGACCTTGAAGACGAAGACCGTGAAGACAAAGAAGACATCAATTATTCTTCATCGACAAAAGGTTAGTAGGAGTTATGACTATTATGGAAATTCTTCTATTCTACCTATTCTATCTTTCGAAATAGTCGTCTACTTTAGTAGAGATACTAATAACGATTGAGATCGTATTCTTGTCTACATGACCATGTGTTATGTTGGTATTTGTTCCCACGAATATTAAGTTTACAAGAATGCATGAGATAGATTCGATACCATTTGTCCATTGCAATGGTTTGCTTGCAAATAACTTGTTGGATATGGCTGAATCTAAAGGAGTACTCTTGAGCAAGAGTCTAGTGGATTATAGCTGAGGGCGTCTAACACGTCTAAGTACTGGCCCAACCCAGAACTTCAAGCGGATCCAGTTAAACTCTAATTCTGAATTAAGGCGGTTAACGAACCGGTTCGTGAACAGTGACTTGGGAATTCTTTTGAGTTCCAATGCATCAATTTGTACACGTACATGTACGTGAACCACATATTCGATGTATCTGGCCGGAATTCAGAAGGGCGGTTCCCGAACCGTCCAAGGTGAATATTCTCTGGAATTTTCACACGGGTTAAACTCTGACTCCTTTATCTCTTAGTTGGACTTGGTTATTACGAAAATATCTTCTGTGGTCCATCTAACGAATCTCAATGAGTCAATAAGATAAAGATTATCTCTGGTATGTTGGATTTCTATCTTGAAGTGTTTTTGAGCTAACAAAACACTTGGCAGATAAATGTTAAAAGAATTCCAATTGAGATAAATATATGTTTACTTGGTTTGCAAGTTAGGGTTTCCTAAACTTGTGGGACAAGTAACTAGTTGCTTAATTCCAAAGCAACCTATCTTATTGAAAGCTATAAATAGAGGATTATGGGACGAAAAACCGCAAGCATCAAGCACACGTGAGATTTCTCTGTGGAATTGATCGTAAAATCTTTTCACTTCGGTGAATGCTTGTTGTGGTATAGTCATCCTTTATTAGGTAGCAGTTCCTCTGTGGGAATTACCTAACGACTATAAAGACTTCTCTTGAGAGTTGGGAAGCACAAGTAGGAGATTGAAACCTTAGTGGTTGAAATCGGAGTAACCTGTAACCTTGGTAACCTGATCACGTTCTTGTCTATTCTACGGTCCTTCTTTTATGATACAAGGCCATTCAAGAACTGATACGTTACACACAGGGTTGAAAGGAAGCAACGCACGGCTGCACTCGGTGTTGTAAGACCTAGTTAGCTCCAGTTGTATAAGTTTCTTAAGTGATTCTTCGTTTACAACTGAGGTAGAGATAAGTTGGGCATAGTTTACTCGGTTTACTTGTCAGCCCCCGCTTGTAAGTAGATTTCCGTATGACCTTGAGAAATCCGAAGGAAGTCACTTTGTGTATGTCAAACTGATAGAGGACAGTTCAAACATACAGTTGGTAATTGAGGTTGCAAAGCCGGAATTATTGACACAAGCCTTTAACAGCGGTTAAAGCAACTCCTAGGGATGTAAAGGACGTCATCTAGGGGAATCAAGTGCGTGACGATCTGTGGGGGATCTAGAGACGTAAGGAGTGCGACAGTAGCCAGTTCACTTGGAGGGTTGGAATTGGTATCTGCTACATCCCAGACCGAAGTCTTATAGTAGGCTAGTGTTTGTAGACAGTTTGTACTGTGCGGTGTTCTATCTGGACGAGGTCCCGAGGTTTTTCTACAGGTTGTAGTTTCCTCGTTAAAAAAATCTCTGGTGTCTTGTGTGCTTTACTTTCCGCATTATATTCTCTGATTATATAATTAAAGCAAACACAAGAAGTACGTTATTAATAAACTGATCGTTGTCCCCAATCCATCCATTGGATTAACCAAGACCTTGTCTTGTGTCGGATTGATCCTTGAGATCCAAACTCAGGTTACAGATTTGGATATTGATTTTTGAGATCGTCCAGATCTGACCATAAGACTCACGAGCCCAAACGAAAAGTTGGTTGTATTTCGGTACTCCTGTTTTTTCAAGATGGATTC
Organism: Papaver nudicaule; assembly: GCA_023529015.1. Lineage (NCBI taxonomy): Eukaryota > Viridiplantae > Streptophyta > Magnoliopsida > Ranunculales > Papaveraceae > Papaver > Papaver nudicaule. The sequence goes on along the minus strand of JAJJMA010221164.1, from coordinate 24,005 downwards.
ACTCAAGGGTCTGAATCAATAAACTTGCAATACTTTAATTATATAGACCAGAGACAATATAATGCGGAAGGTAAAAGTAAATCAAGACACCGGAAGTTTTGTTAACGTGGAAACCGCAATCAGTAGAAAAACCCCGGGACCTAGTCCAGATTTGAAACCCACAGTATTAAACGAATACAAACGCTAGCCTACTCTCAGACTTCGGACTAGAATGTATCGAGACTGAATTAACCCTCCAAGCAACTCAACTACCGTTGTGCTCCTGCATCTCTTGACTCCCAGCAGAAGCCTACACTCTTGATTCCACTAGCTGACGTCCTTTACAGGCCTAGGAGTTTCTCCACTTCCCTTCGTGAAGACTGCCGCTACCCTGCCTCTAACAGGACGCCTGGTGTACTCAATTGTCTTTCAACAAGAATACGATAGTTAATTTCCTTCACACTTAAATTCAAGGTTAATGGAAATCGATATACTGATTATGGCTTATTGATCTAGCCTTACCAGTTTTACCTCGTAATAGGTTACGAACTTAATATTGAACCTAGTTCGTGAATTGCGTTATGGAACTTCTAGGAATTAAAACATCGAGTGCAGCCTTACGAAGTTTGTATCAAATCTTTGGTCATTTTTGATTGAATTGATAAACAAATCAATCGACCCAAGATATAGGATCAAGAATATTAATTCCGACCTGTGCTTCACGATCCTCAAGTGAAGTCTTTCAAATAGTCGTAGTCAAAAAAAAAGGACTTCGAGATGACGACCAACCTTTATGAAAGGATACACAGATGTGTAGAGGATTGAAGTTGTATCTTGCAAAAGGTCATCTATTTATATTGATCATCAAGGGAGACTTTGCTTTAAAGCTAAGCAACCTTGAGTGAGGCTCAAGAAAGTTTCCGAACTTAGAAAAGTTCATAGGCTTGCATTGAGGTCCAACTCAATCTTCTTCTAACCCGTTGGTTAAAAACGTAAAGGTCGTGAGAAGACTCGCCTTGACCTAATCGAAGGATGGCAATGGCTAAGCAAGTTGGCCATGTTAAGGAGTCCATGTAAGAATACACGAACCTAAAGAAAATTGTGGACAAGAGCTCCATGGGCCTTGTTGTGAAAGAGTTCGAAAATCCGATCACAAAAGGCAAAACCTCAAATTGAAGTTTTAGACCATGGCTTATATGAACGCGTTCATGTACAGTTTCTCCGAGTTCAGGAGTTTCTGAACTCTTATCCGAACGCTTTCATGAGAAACTGTTGAGTTCAGGAATTTCCCTTCCAACATATGAACGCGTACGCTATTCAGGTTTAATTCAAGAACTAGCTCCATTCCCACATTCTAATTAAGCATTGGTCACATAGTGATTTAAATGCTAAGAGAACTAATCTTTGATTCTTCGAGATCATTATAAACCACATCATAGACTATTATAGTTGATAGAATGGTAAATACGAAACCGAAAGGAAAATCTTTCTAACCTTTAATGAGGATGATAAATGTACCAAGTGTGTAAGCTCTGGTGTTCATCTTCAATGGTATTCGTCTCGAATACCTAACCTATCCTAGTCCGAGTGATGTAGTAGACTTATCAAGGATTATGTTTTCGTCAACTAAACTTGACAACTGACTTGAGATAGCAACGCCAGTGGGTTCAGCCGAGCAATGCTCTAACAAAAGCAGTGGAGTGGTAGTACCTGAATCAAGTGATAATTCAAGGAGGATTCGATCAAACAAGCAAGGCCGTCCACCAAGGCACTAACCTACATGAAGTGATCAATGTTGTAGCCACAAATCACAATAAGATAGTATTGTATTATATGTCATTAATTCACGGTGATAACTCTTGCCACTCACCAAGTTACCGAGCATAAAAAAACCTTGGTTTCCTTTGTTATCAATCGATTAAATGTTCCATTTCATTGTAAAAACTAATAAGAGATTATCCAAATTTAGAAAATCTAAGTATATAACTATAACTAATAAGTTAACTATGATTTTATGAAAAATCAAACATAATAAGTACAAACAAGGGTTCAGGACTTCAAGTGTAACAAATTATTCAAAGTTCAAACTAGTTTAACTAGTAAATAGACTAACCTGGCAGTGAAATTGTGAATTTAGTGAATGGATTATTGTTAGAATTGATATTTTCCTCATTGCTTGCTTGCTGTAATTGTGGTATGAGGACTAGGGTTTGTACTTGAGAATTTGAAACGTGTTGCCTTAGTTTTAGGGAGAAGTTAGAGAAGCATGTTTCACAGAATTAATTCTCATGGCCGTGCAACTGCGTTCAATAAATATAGAAGAAACTTATCACTACGTAAAAAAAAAAAATGGGTCAAATTTGAAACTACCCAATAGTAGCTTAGGATTTTTTTTTTTTTTTTTTTTTTGCTAGGCTTCAAAGCCGGACCTGAAGGCGACTGGTTAATGGTTGCGGCAAATTCACCTTGTCGGTCCAGACCTATACAAAACAAAGCCATTCCAATCCTTCCTCAATACAAGAATGCATCCTTCCTCGATAAGTGGAGGTCGATAATTAAGAAGCCAACTAAAAGTGAAACCAACAAGTAAGATAGTCGTTTCTTCTTTCTAGGAAGAGTGCGCCGAAGACAAACAAGATATGTGGGTCGTCAAGAACATGAACATGAGTTCAACACACATTTTTGCTGAAACAAATCTTTTCCGGTGGTCAAATTGCTAACTAGGCCTGGAAGCTGAGAAATCTTGAGCCTTTGATGTTGACTAAATACAAATCTGTAGAATATAAATTGATGGATATTCGTACAAAACATGGTTAATTTTTTTCGGTAACAAAAATGTTTAAAGTGTGGAGAAAAATAAAATCCAAAAACCGACAAGACACACAAATAGAGTGGCCCCTGTTAATTCAAGTGGTGGTGGGGACCAACTTCCCCACTTATATCTCTGTGTCTGTTTTGGTCTCGGTATGTAGAACCATTGTTTTGGTAGTAAAAAATGTGCGTTTTCAGGCTGGAGTTGCAGATGGACGACGGTTTTACGTTGGAACAAACCACTCCGCATAGTGTCCAGAATAATTCGCAAACTTGGTAACCAGGGTGCAACATATAGCTAGACTCAGACCAAAACATGTACCGAAAGTAAGGCAATGCTTTAACCAAAAAAAAGAGAAAGCTCAAACCGTTTATATTGAAAGTGTGCAAGTGCTAATATACATTTGAGATCAAAAGAATATAAAAGAGATAGCTGAACTTTATGAAGCAAAGAATAACCACAAAGAAAGACATATAACATCTTCTCTAGGAAGAGGCTAAGAATTAGGGAAGATTTCAATAAATAAAACAACTAATCAGACATTTAGAAAACCCTAATAATTCAATAAAGAATGTCTCTTTTCAAAGAAATTCCAATACAGTGAACAATTAGCTCCGTGCACTCTTCATCATTCAATGAGTTTTCATGCATTATCACTATATATACGAACCCATGGCTTACTTTCATTTTCATCTCATCATCTCTTCTTATTCGGTTATTCATTCCTAAATATTCAGCATAAACATTACACGAACATATCAACAAAACTTCATTACAGCGCAAAATGGATAGAGGCCTCTCCATGCCGTTTCGAGTTTACGAGGACTTTCAACCATTGTCCTCTTTTATACACCAAGACAACTCCGATACCCTCACCTTAACTCTTCCTGGTTTGTCCTATGCTCTTTCCTAGTCTCCATCATTATATGCATAATTTAGCAGTTATGTATCATATTAACTATTTATATTGCAAAATTTAAAATTATTTTGGTTTTCGTTTGAAATGAATGCAGGGTATAGGAAGGAACAGATAAAGGTACAAATTGATAGTTTTGGAACATTGAAAATCACTGGAGAAAGACCTATAGGAGTCGGTAACAAATGGAGTCGATTCCGAAAGGATTTTCGAACCCCTGCAGATTGTAAGACTGGTGAAATACGAGCGAAATTCGAGAATGAAGTTCTCAATATTATCATGCCAAAAACAACAACTGCTCAACCTCCTAAACCTGCAGAAAATGTAACGGCTCCTCCTCGCCCATCTGATCAGGTAGTACCTCCAACATCACATATCCCCAAAGCTACTAGTACTACAACACCAAGTCATGATCACAAACCAACTTCTACTGAACCACCAAAACTTCCACCACCACCCCCACCCCCACCAATGGTAGCTCCGCCGAGCCAAAAACCAGCTACTCATGAGGCAAGAGTTTCACCAGTGGTTCCACCAGGTCGGAAAGTAGCTAATGAGGCAAATTTTCCACCAAACCAGAAACCGGTTGCTGAGCCAATTTTGCCGACACCAAAACCTCAACCGCCTCAGGTATCAGCTGGAAAACAAAGTACTGCAGAAGCTTTATTGCCAAGGAAAAACCCAGCTCAAGATTACAAAGACACGAAGACAACCAAAACTGACCAGCATCACCAGCATCATTATCATAATGCAGAGGAGAAGAAAAAGTGGACCAGCAGCAGCGGTAGTAGTAGTAGCAGCAGTAATACTAGTACTGACGACGATTCTGATGATGAGCATGAGCATGGACATGAACATGATCACCACGATCATGTTGGGAAGGGTAAGAAAGAAAACGAGATAGAAAATCATGTTCACGGCCGGCCGGACGGTGCTGTTGCTGGAAATTTAAAGAAGAAGAAGGATGAATTGATGCAGAAGATGAGCGACTATCGCCGTCAGAGCGGTACTAGTGGAGGAGGAATGAATATGACATCAATGATGGAGAATTATAAGAACAAATTTGAAGGGTTTATGACTGAAATGAAGAAAAAGAAGAATTCGTCGACTAATGATGGTGAAATAAATACATCAGATTTGGTTGTGAACATGGCAGTGGCAAGTCTTGTTGTGGTAGCACTCGGGGTTTATGTTACATGGAGTTTCAAGTCAATCCTCTTGGAATAAACTACTAATAAATTCGCCTAAATAATGAAGTCAATACTATGTATAAATGTATATGAATAAATGTTTGATGAACAAATGAATTTGAACCAAATTAAGTTTGTGACGACTTTGTATATTCTTATGATACATTGGAAACGAGAAACAGAATTTATTGGAAAATCTCTTTGGTTATTGTAAATGTTGTTGGAAATACAAAATTTGACCAACAAGAAATTTGCACTAGGAATTCAAACAGATCAATAGCGCGCACTATATATATGTTGCCTAGCAGAACTTGTTTTTAGTATGAAATTTTTCTTGGCATGAAAAAACTAGCTTCTTGCATCTGTATCTCGCATAAGAAGAACAAATCAAGTACAAGTATGGATTTTACTAAGAGTACATTCAGAGTTTATGAGATTGTTCAGCCGCAGGAAAAATATGTGTGCAAAGATAAATATGACCAGATCAAGCTTCAAATTCCTGGTTTGGCGTCTCTGTTCCTTTCTTGTCTTTTTCACTTGACTGTGTTATAGTTTAAAACCCACATCTTTGAATTGATTTACTTATTTTCTGTGAACAGGATTCAAGAAGGAAGATATAAGGGTCAAGTTCACCAATGGAACTGCTTTGGAGATAAGCGGAGAAAGACTTCTTGGAAATAAGAAGTGGAGCAGTTTCAAAAAGGACTACTTGACTCCTGATAATTGCGTCACTGAAGAAATTCGAGCGAGTTTCGATGATGGGTTGCTCCATATCACGATGCCCAAGAAAATTATAACCAGTAGTAGTACTACTAGTGCTGAAATGGTTGGTGATCAAGATGTCCATGAAGAAGAGAATAAGAAAATTTCCAGTGCTGATACTAATTCTACTGCTGAAATGATTGCTGATAATATCAGTGAACAAGAAAAGCAGAAAGCCAGTTCTG
>JAJJMA010221164.1:0-12582 GCA_023529015.1 Papaver nudicaule | reverse complement strand
GAATCATGAGACATGAGAGCATCTCCGATAGTGGGTGGAAAAATTCCTATGTGGAGGTCTTATTTAGACTTTTATTTTGAAGAGTTTATGTGGGTTAACTTTAAAACTATTAGTAAACTATCTCCAATAGTGGGGGTTATAACTTTTAAGATATCTTATGTGGATAAGATCTTAACCATTTAATTTAATTTAACCTAATTATTAAAAGAAATCAATTAAAATTGAGGTCTTCCCGAAAGTCTAGTTAAGACTTTCTCTAACACCTTTTGTAGTCCAGTCATCACTCATAAACTCAAAAACCCCACTATTGGAGATTCATTTTTAAGAATATTGGGTCTTAGATCTTAATGGCATTAAAAATTAAGTGGCATTAAAAATTAAAACCTCCGCCCAAGATGCTCTGAGAGGCTGTAGTTAAAATGAAAAACGGAAAATAAAGACCACTGGAATTTGGGAAAATCCTTTCTTAAGAAATTTGTTGCACAAAGCGATACCCAAAACTCAAATCGGAGCTACTCCTATGTTTGGGCGACAAATAGTGTTTTCGGTTCGGTCATATTTTGCACGTTGAAGCTTAAAAGTTTAGACTGAAAAAATACAAACACACTTTGATGTAGTAACTAAAACGATTCATTTTCATTTCGTTGCAGCTGGCTGCATACATCCCAGTAATTCCTCTAAAAGAAACCAAAACAAAATAAAAATAAGGAAACACAAGAAAAAGAAAGAAAACAAACCACCTAATTTAGTACACTACTAGAAATGAGCATTCAGTAATTATTGGAGTAACAAAAGATAATTCTTCTTTTCTCTCCTCAAACAAGAATAGATTCGTAGTAGTGATAGATCGATAAAGCGCTCTTAGTGAAGTATCTTCTCTCATTTAGCACTTGCAAGCTCTTCACGGAGGATCTTGGCAGCTTTCACCATGTTGGTTAGGGCAGGCATGACCTCAGCATACTTACGGGTTTTAAGACCACAATCTGGGTTAATCCAGAGAATGTTGCTCTCCAAAACTGCAAGCATCTTCTTAGCACGCTCAGCAATCTCCTCTGTTGATGGGATTCTGGGAGAGTGGATGTCGTACACACCTGGGCCGATACCAGCTCCATATACTACTCCCTCACGGAAAACGGACAAGAGTTTCTCGTCAGATCGTGAGTTCTCAATGGTGATAACATCAGCATCCATATCGATAATAGATTGGATGATGTCGTTAAAGTTTGAGTAGCACATGTGAGTGTGGATCTGTTGAAAGGATTTGTTAAGAGCTAATTAGTACCAACCATCTTTATAAGAAATAAAATAAATATATGGGCTGTTAGTAGTTGATCATACGAACCTGGGTAGTGTCTTGTACACCGACGTTGGTGATACGGAAAGAGTGAACAGACCAGTCCAAGTAGAAAGCATGTTCTGACTTCCTAAGAGGAAGACCTTCTCTAAGAGCAGCCTCGTCAATCTGGATAACGGTAATACCAGCCTTCTCAAGGTCCTCAACTTCGTCCTTGATGGCCAAAGCAATTTGGTAGCAAGTCTCGAATCTGGCAAAAATTACCCATGTTTATTCCAGGTTCAATCTTTTAAAATAGAATTCGGAAATCAGAACAGGAAAAAAAAAGTGAGCATGAAGTTCTTTCCAGAACAAAATTACCTAGGTTGGTCATTTCTAACAAAGGACCAGTTGAGAATGGTGACTGGGCCAGTAAGCATTCCCTTCATTGGGCGACTTGTCATGCTTTGTGCCATTGAGGACCAAAAGACGGTCATGGCCTTTGGGCGGCTCACATCACCATAGATGATTGGTGGCTTGACACATCGAGAACCGTATGATTGCACCCAGCCATTGGCAGAGAATGCAAAACCAGACAATTGCTCTCCAAAGTATTCAACCATGTCGTTTCTCTGTTTACAGAAGATATTAATCAAAACTCAGAAATCTTCATGCGACTCTAATTAAGGTAAAATCTAAAATACACAGAAGCAAACCTCGGGCTCTCCATGGACAAGGACATCAATATCTAGCTCCTCTTGGATCTTGACAACTTTGCTGATTTCTTCTTTGATGGCGTTGACGTAATCGGCCTCAGAGATCCTAAAATAAATCAACAAGATCAATGGAGATGTCAGAAGAACATTCTGGAAATTCATTTTAAGTCGTACAGATATGGTTAAAAAACACTCACTTTTTGGCTTTGTATTCACGACGTACTCTCCTGAGCTCTACGGTCTGAGGGAAAGACCCAATAGTTGTAGTTGGGAGGGCTGGAAGGTTCAGCTTCTTCTGCTGAGCATCAAGTCTGGCACTTACAGTTGTAGCACGACGGTGGTCAGAGCCCCTCAAAGCAGCAGCCTGGCAAGAGGTAATGTATTTTTAGCAGTGAAACTTAATTTTGAATGAGGAATATCATTGAAAGGGCAATCAGTCCAAGAAGCACTTACAGCTTTCTGAACAGCTTCATTGGTGACCCTTGGGGAAGATTTTCTTGTGGCTTGAGCAGCAGCGTTAGTAGAAAAGATTTCCTGTACATAGAGTTAAGACAATTAACGATAAACAGCATAGTATAATCTAAATCAATCAGAGAGGGACACTAACAAATAGGTTGATAGAATATGAAGTTCGGCGATTGTTAATGTTTTTTTTTTATCAGTCAGTTGCGGTAGTTTCAGGTCAGGATGTAAGCTACAGGTAAAAGTATGTGCCAACCTTTTGTAGTTGTCTTGGTTACTGGTAACCATTACTGACATCAATTAAACCTAAGTGCACAAAGTAGTCCCATTTATGTTCATATAGTTCCTAAAGCATCACGAATAATAGAAGGCGGTCAAAGAGGTACCTCATTTTTCTGTCCGGCCAAAGCTGTTGCCAAGGCGTTTACTTCAACAATCTTCTGGGCTGCAAATGCCAACCATGACTTGATTTCCTTGTCTAATTTAGGCTCGTTCACTAGGTCAACAGCGGTGTGGAGAAGTGAGCAAGAGGTAGAGACCACAAGGTTGTCTGCAGAGAGAAAATCACAGGGAAATGAAATCAGTTACTAGTAGCTATAGAATGTTTCAAACAGTCATAAATGCATCATAAAATTGTATCTTACCTTTGCCGGCAACGGCTTCAAGAGCCTGCAGGGTTGTGAGGGACCCAGCAAGATCGTTGGCCCAGATGTTCCTTCCATCAACCAATCCTGCAAAAAGATATTTCCCAGAGGGAAAATCACTCTTGATCAACTCAAGGGTCTTCTCTCCACGAACCAAGTCAAACCCGAAAGCAGTGACACCCTTCAAAGCAGTAAGAGTCTTGTATGCTGCAGCAGGAACATCAGCAAAGTAGGTCTCAACGAGGACATTAAGACCAGAAAGAGTTACTTCAAGTTCAGCATATGCTTGAGTAAATGCTTCTAGTTGGTGAGCTTCAAGATCAAGGACAAGTGTGGGCTCATCGAACTGAATCCAAGAAGCACCAGCAGCCTTCAACTCAGCCACAACTTCCCTGGTAAATGAAATAGCAGTAGCTTACTATTAGTACATATAAATATGGAGATCGATTCTTAAATGATTACAGAACCAGGTAAAGCTATCAGTATAAAAGTTCCAGCTTCTTACTTGTACACTGGAAGAATGCTTCCGAGAAGAGAGAGAAGAGAGAAAGATTTCTCCACACCCTTTGCAGGTTTTGAGAGCAACAAGTAAGAGACAGGGCCAACAAGAACTGGGACAGTTTCAACTCCAAGCTGCATAGGAGATGAGTACGCATTAAAGATACAGTAATTAAAATTGATATAACATCGAAACACTTAAGACTCTTATATATCAGTGTAAAATCAGATTGAGTGACCTTGCTATGTAACATATATCAGTATGATCATCTTTGCTTTTCGCTTTTTTATACGTAAATGCATTATTGCAAATGAGCAAGATGTGATGTGATCATTCTTGCTGTTCTTATTGTAGATCATCCAAACAGGGCAATTCAGTAACAGTAAATGGGTTGGCTTCTCAGGATTCGCATCACATGTACAGAAAAATGAGAAGATCTAGCTTACATACTACTAGATAACAATCATAAATTAAATTACACTAAAGTGAAAAATACGTACTGCCTTGGCTTCCTTGTACTCATTCACAGCCTTGTGAGAAGCATAAGAGAATTTGACTTCTGGGCCCAATTCAGGGACGATGAAATGGCTAATTAAACAAAAAATTGCACATAATCAGTATACATTTATAGGTACTCTAACTTACGTGAAACACAGTAACTAATTGGAGAGTAGCAGTCCATCACTTACTAGTTGGTGTCAAACCACTTGGTCATTTCCATAGCAGGTAGAGTGGCATTTCCTCTAGCCATGGAGAAGTAAGTGTCAAAGCCAATCTCCCCACCAGTCCAGTTGTACCTGGATGGAACAGCCCCAAGCATTGCTGTGGTGTCTAGCATATGGTCGTAGTAAGAGAATGTGTTGCTGGGAATATACTTGATCCCGGCACCAGCCATCTGCTTCCAGATGGATGATCTAAGATCAGTTGCCACCTTCTCCAAATCCTCAGCTGTGGTCTTCTTATCCCAGAATGATTCTAGAGCAAACTTTAGCTCTCTCTTAGGCCCCATACGAGGATATCCAACAATGTGAGACGCCATCTTTCTGTTTCATCAATAAAAAAGAACATCAAAATTAGCATTATGCGCCAACAAAAAATACATTAAGAACTAAAATTCATGATCTGCCAACACTCGAAAGCAACTTTTAGCCAGATCTCAAGCTCAATTTGTTAGTAATGACAAATCAAAATTAAAATAACAAAATGTTAAATACCCGACAGCCAACATATGTAAGATTTGATAAACTAGAGATTAAGTAAGCAAGTCCAGATTCATGAAGAGAATTGACATGAAGAAATGCAAGCTTAATGGAATCAAGTACATAATAGAGAAAAGTTTCAACACTTGACGAATAAAGCTGAACAACACTTAACACTATCCATGTACGATATGAATTCAAACTCTTGGAAGTTAGTAAAGAAGAGATCTCTTGGAACATTATAGATTCAAACCAGATCTACCGATTAATTCATGGATCTAACCTTTCCAATTCATGAAACATCAACTAAACCACGAACGGTACAGACGGAAGTACACTTAAGCAAGTACCACCATTAAACAGAAGAAAAAGAACTCACCAGTGATTTTGATGAGATAAATCAAAATGAATCGTACACGGATCAATCAAGATATGAAATGAAGAATTGTTAATGACTAAACAAACACAATCCGATCTTGAATTCTACGTAGAACTAAACAAACCAAACCTAGAAAAATTCAAGATGTGAAAAACAGTCGATAAAACCGAAGTAATTATACGCAGAGATGTATCAGAATTAGTGAAAGAGAAGAGAAGGAAACGATTGAACGCACCTTAATCTGAGGAATAAGAACGGGGGATAGCCTCTCTTTTTTTTCTAACAGAGAGGATGGCACAAATAAAACCGTATGAGATTCAGGTTATTTATAGCAAATCTTAAGGTTCCGTAAGATAGATCTGAGGGTTTTAGTTGATTTTTTTTACTTTTTACAGGAACCAAACGCTGCCCGATTTTGGCGCGACTGAGGGTGAATATTTTAACTACTTTTTCAGAATCAAATTTTCAGATTCCGTGTGATATTAACCGCTTTTATCGGAGGCTTCGGGAGTCACACGGTCTTGTGCTCCTGCTCCTGCTCAGCTAATCCAAGACTGTTCTTTATCGGCTTACAAATTGGGGTGATGATAATAATTTTAGCAAGTGCAACTACTACTGTAGCATTTTCATTGGTTTTCATTTTTGTTTACGAGTGAGCGTGCTGTATGAGCACAATAATCTAAGGTTGTCACATGGGTTACTAATTTTCAGTACGGCACCCACAGTCATAAGATCGACCAAAAACCAAAAATTATACCATACTTAGATTTTAAAAAAGAAGAAAAGACTAAATGTAGGTCGCGTAGCTAATATCACCGTCTGACGGGGGACGCGCATAAAAACAATGCCTGAAGTGGAGCCGCATATATTATTAGCGCCCGAGTTCTGGCGGACGTATAAGTTACATTTCATCATACGAACATTCTAATAGGCTAATAACGCCTAGAAATGACGTACATTATACTCACGCTTGAAAATTGGGCGTGGATTATACTTCTGCCGGAGTGCAAACGTTATTAATACTCACACCTGTGTCATATGCTCACTACATTCACGCTTGACTATATTTGTTTTAGTTGAAGTTTGGCGGCAAATTTGGTCGCAAACTCTAATTTAATCCTTAATTGGGTTTTTATGGTCGTGACGGTACGCTCTAAGGGGTTACAAATTTAATGGATCCAGTGGTGAAGATTTGGGTTACAAATGATTCAATGGTGAAGATTGTTTTATGTGGATTTACTAACCATTAATTTGATAGTCCCATATAGCAGTCAGGCAATCTAGCTACGATATAAATTCAAAGTCCATATTGTGCCAAAATGAAATTTCAAAAATAATCTTTTTGGTGGTTGCCGCTTGTGTATAGTCAAATGTTCCTTCAGTGTTTGTGCCTCCTCGGCAATATGTTATCATATTAAACCTTTCTGTCTCGGAAAAAGAAAGAAAAAAAAGTTCTCCGTTCAAACATTGTACCCGGGTAAAAGATATGAAACCACACGCACTCTTTCAATTTTAGCAGGTAAGACTTTACAACCTTCATAGGGCTGAACCTACAACATTTCCAACTTCCAGACGTTGATACCGTCTGTATTGTGTCACTTGAGATCTCTAACCTAATCCATGCAAACTAGCAAACTAGCAAACAACTTTGCAGATTATCTCTGATATCTTTGCTAAGTCTGGCTTCATAAAGAAATGATTTGTGTAAGATTTATTTTACAGTGAAAATGATGTGGTACAAAGTTGGTGGCTTACTAACTTTCTAGGTGGGCTGTGGTTGGTGGCTGGCCTAGTAGTGATGGTGCTGAGACACCTTTTCTCCACTTCTCTCACTTAACTTTGAGATTTGGGATTACTGCATAGCTCTTTGTTTAATTCTTCTTTAATTGAAAATTACGTATAACACTAGACTTTTCTGGCATTTTGGTTTAAAATTAGGTAATGGTGTTTTGTTTTGGGGGTAGGTAAAGTAGGCCCTACTTAAATTCTAAATCACACAGTATTAAAATCTCATACTCCAAATCACACTACTCTCTAAAACTCGGCTAGGTTTTTATTCAACCGTGATCTCTTTTCTTTTTTAATACACAAAAGGAGTTTTTGTGAAATCTACCAAATTTTGGAGCGGAAATTCGATCTACGGACCTCAATTATGAGAATCGAACCCTGACAAACTGGAACAGTCTTTGTTGGTTATATTAATAGACCGTGATTAGGATGATCCCAGATTGTTATGACGTAGATGGGATACATTTGCAAATCCGTCGATCAAATTTTGGAGATTTAGGACAGTAAAGTGTTTGTGTAAGTCCGGCTTTAAAATGGCAACTAGCTGGGGTTTATTTATGGTCACGGGTCTAGCAGCCTTTTCCTCGTTCTGACAAATATTAATGACCCAACCATCGGTTCTGCTTCGTTATCTCCTTCGTCGATTACAGGATGTCTCACAACACGTGTATGGTCTCGATTATATGATTTAGACAACTCATTGTTGTACGATGGGTCTTCGATTTATTTTCATGCTTCACACATTGGTCGTGCCATCTACTCCCTTTCTCAAATGTTGACACGTAGCTCGATGGGTTTGTACCCCTACTGGAGGATCGAAGATTCTGGAGAAGGAAACCTTTGATATTCCTCTTCTTCGACACACGTCCCACACCATTACTTCTTTTAACTGACACACGTAAGCCATGTACTCCGAAATCTTCGCCCCTTTTTACCTTCTGACCTGATGCGCCGGTTCGCACTCTCCTATTATTTAAACCAGATTTCTTCCCTCTTTATTTTCTTTTATCTATTTTATCTGTTCAAAAGTTCTTATCCGATTCCTCTGAATTCAAATCTTTCTTCAGAAATTTCTTTCCCATCCTCACTTGTTCTCATGTTCTTTGCCGCTTTCTGATTCTCCTCTAGTATTGTAATGGTGAGTCTTCTTTGTTTTGAACTGATTTTGAGTTTTTCCGTTCTTGATTTTGTTCTAACCGGTTTCTGCTACTACATTTTCAGGCTTCTAAAGAAGATAAACTCACCTGGGAAGATTAAGCTAAAATCGCCGGCTTTAATAAAGAGGCCTTCCCCTATAAAGAAGTTGTAGGTGCTAAGTTGCTTTCTCTTGAGTTGACCCGAGAACAAGGCTGCAATGCTAATCGGATTGTTGTGTTCGGCGAACAACTGGGTGCAGAACTTCCTTTCCCCTGTATAAGGCATCGAATTCCCTCTTTTATGAGATTATCTCGAAGTATCCCCTCGTGGGATTATGCAATTGACGGGTAACTCCATTCGTCTTATCAGTGAGTGGGTGGCTCGATCCGAGGGTAGATATAATTATCTCAAGACTCTCCCGGAGGAATCGAAGCCACAATCATTCTGGACTACTGATAACTTATTTAAGCACTATATCAAAGCGAGATGTCTTTGAACAAGGAAATTGCTCCCTGGGGAGTGAGATTTAAGAAGAATACCAAATTTGAACATGTTCTTCATGATGTTGACCCTTCAGGATATAAAGCAAATGATCTTTTTCGGCATTCCACCGATGAAGTTTGGTTCACCAAACCCCAGTTCATCGAGGGTTCTATCTTGTATGGTTGGAAAGACAAGGCGAGGACAATTCCTCGAACCTGTTTTGAAGCTGGGCATGATTTTAAGGTTTTTAACTTCTTTGAGATAAACTTTTCTGAAGAGGAGAAAAAGGAGTCGAAGTTGAAGATGAAAGCGAAGAAGAAAAATAAATTGATGAGGTATGTTTCTTCGTTTGTATTACTTTAATTATCCTATTTTGGAGTTGTTATTCACATATTTTTCCTATTAGAAGGACGAGGACCAAGATGGTGATGCTAATCCGAAGAATCCAAAGTGAGCCAGTGTTGGAAGGAAGACAGTCGATCACGTAACAAACACCACCTGCCCCATCTATGCTTTGGGTATGAATACCTGCCTCTGTTTGTTTCCTGATAGATTGGCTGCTATTCAGAAAGGCAAGTGAGACGAAGAATTGGGTAGTGGTCGAGCCTTTTCTTTCGTTGGTGCGACATGTAGGAGGGTTGCATCGAAGGGTGGTAAAGGAGTTATTGCTAAGGCTAGAAGCGAGAAGATAAATCAATCCGAGGGTAATAAGGGCGAGAAGCCCAAGAATGATGTCGAGAAGGAAAAGAAAAAGAATGAGGGTGAAAAGAAGAGTGAGAAAAAAAAAGAAGCGAAGAAGGAAAAAAATAAAAAGATGAAAGCAAAGGTATTGATCAGTCTTCGAAGGATCAATCGATCATAAAGCCGTCGAATCTTCCTCAACCAGAGATGACTCGAGGTGGCAGTGTTGGAACGAAGAAAGCTACATCGACTCCTTTTGTTGATGTCTTCGAAGGAAACTTCGCCGATGTTGACTTGTATATTGATCCTTATGGATCAAATATCGGTTCTTTAGAGGGGTTCTCGATGGCACAACCCAAAGGTCCTTCCTTCGATGCTTCTGCTTTTATACTTGCTCAAAGCCCCAGAGGCACTACACCGGTGGTGAGATGAAAAGCATGGTTCAAGGCTCGGCCCGATTAAGCTCATATGCTCAAGATATTGATGCTCATTTTAGGGATTATGCTGCTGATCCGAAGAATGTTAAGTTTGACACTGAGCTAAGTACGAATCTGTCCCGCATGTTTGTTGGTGTCTGCCCCGCGACCACACGCATGATGCTCAAGGTCCTAGCACACAATGGGTTCATATCAAGGTGCTCTCGAAGTAGTAACTTTTTTGTTTGATGCTGAATTTTTATTTGTTTTGTCTATTTCGATACTGACATCACTTTTCTATTGTAGGGGTATAATCACGGATTGAGTCTGATGCTTCAAACTATCTATCAAAGCCAGGAGATTCGCCGTCTCGATGAAGAGCTTGTCGGCGAAAGGAAGCAGAAGAGCACCCTCGAGACTAGAGCTTCAGAACTGGAAGGTGGGCTCCGAATGAGAAAACCCCTTTGCATTTTAGCTTATCTGAATCCTAATATTGACTCTTTGTTGTAAATAGATGCCAAAGCTGATCTTGGGAAACAACTTCAGCGAGTAGTTTTAGATCGAGATACTCGTTCTGATCAACTGAGGATCAGGGATGGGGAGGTATTGAAGCTACAAGTGGAGTTGGAGAAAAGCAGGAAGGAGGTTTCTACCGAGAAGGAGAAGCAAGAAAAATTGGAGAAAGATTTGGAGGAGAGAGCCATGGAGATTAAGTCCTTGAAAGAGCAAGTTGCCAACCACGAGGCTACCATCGCTTCTGAACCTCAGCGACAGGATCTTGCATGTCCTCGGTATGGTCGATTCATTTTTAGGAAGATGGAAGTGCGACCGATGGATTATGGTGAAACGGGAAAGAATGACCCAGATCGAGTTCTTGGTTCGGACCAAAAATTAGTGCTTTCTGGAAAACTGTACGATGTAATGTAAAATCTTAAGGAGCGAATGGACAGAGGAAAAGAAAGTGACAAGGAGCACGATGCTGAGGTTGATGATATCGAAGAAGAACAAGAAGGAGAGGAAGAAGAAGAAGAACAAGAACAAGAACAAGGAGAAGAAAACGAGAAAGAAAAAAAATAGAAAAGGAACAAGCTGAGGAAATCGAGGAGGAAGTTATTGATGATTCTGCTGGCGGGGATGGTAGCATGACTGTTGAAAATGGGAATAAGAAAGACTCTGGTGCTGAAAATCCCAACATTGCTCCTATTGGCGAGACCGTCGATATTACCAAAGATGCATAAAAGATGACCCATTTCTTCTTGTATTTTTGCCTGAAGTTTCCTGCTTTGATTCATTTATGTAATCTCCTTCACTTTTCGTTGTACCATTAATCTTTGTGCTGAACTTCGATCTGTTTCTCGGAATGAATTGCGCCTGTACTCGTATGTTCATCGAATGAAGTGTTGTTTTGTGTATCCTTGTGTTATATTTTGAATTGCAATCGAGCACACTTTTCGCATTGTGTATTTTTCTAGGCTTCTAGGTGATTTACTTAGAGTGGAATTCTAGGGCTTAATTCGACGTAGGAGACAGAAAACCCAAGCTAGTGGGGGCTACGAATCACCCTTCCCATAAGTTTTCCGCTATTTGCCTTGCCTCAAAACTGGTTAGGATATCGAGGTTGTAGATACTTGGTTTGCCTAAATAATTAGGATGTTTATGGTAGGTATCGAATCAGCTATCGATAATTCAAGTAACATTATGGGGGAGTGTCGGTCAAAGATGGATCTTAGACATGGTACTTTACTCCTGTCGCGACCACGAATTCAACTCTTCGATTCTTGATCTTCCTTCCTCGTGGCGAGATTTATTTATTAAAAGAGGTGCCCTCAGCTAGAGTAACTCGCTTATCAATCCCGTGAATGAAAATAAGTTATCTATCTCGGGGATCCTGCCTCCCTAATAGTAGGGGATCATCACATTTATCATCCCCACGATGCCTCTTCGAGGAGATTTGCAAGATCGCATGGAAGTGGGTCCAATGCCTTTAGCTTATGTAGCTTCGATGCAAAGTACCCACCACTATCGGTGTATCTTGTAGGTAGAGTAATGTGCCATGTAGTTCACAGGGCCCTTGTGACTACATCGACCTCATCTCTATGCCTAATCAGGTAGGTCTAGAATTGCCTAATCAAGTAGGTCTTATTTTTATTATTTATTTTTGATATGCCTAGTCAAGTAAGTCTTCGTGCCTTGTCAAGTAGGATTTTGTGCACCTGGTGATCAGCCAAGGCCTTTTTTCGTAAATATACCTAATTAAGTTGGACTTTTCCCAGTCTGGTGGAATTGGAGTATCGAAACTTTATAGATCGAGCTATAATTTAATTTATTAATCGAAAGGGGCATAAAAGTGCCCTGAGTATATTGCTTTTAGGGGTAGTATTTCCTTATAAACTTCGCATTCCAAGTACCAAGTTCTTTCCCATCTTGGTCAATCAATTTATACGCTCCTTTCTCTGCTGCTTGCTTGACTATATAAGGACCTTCCCAAGTGGGTTCTAGTTTGCCTCCTTCTCCCTTCGGGTAAGGTGGGACTTCTCGCAATACTAACTCTCATGGGTGAAATTATCTTTCGATGATTTTTTTATTATATCCTCGAGCCAACCCCTGCTAGTAGTTAATTATATTTTGAAAGGCTACGTCTCTTTTCTCTTCTAGATCATCCAATTTTGCAGGTATTAGATCAGTTGTTAGGTTCTTCTCCCATGATATGTGCTTGTCCGTGGGTAGTATTACTTCAGTTGGTAGTACTGCCTCTGTTCCGAAGGTGAGCTGAAAAGGAGTCATCCCGGTTGCTTCCCTGCAAGTAGTTTGATACGCCCACAACACATTGTGAAGATGCTCGCACCACTACTTTTTGTGATTTATGACACTCTTTTTCAAGTTGTCTCCAATCATCTTGTCGGTT